>WNHD01000237.1:11884-24291 GCA_011057455.1 Ganaspis sp. Gsp50 | reverse complement strand
AAGTTTTTCTTTATAAAATAAAGAGTTTTTCTTTATAAAAAGAAAGCAAAAAAGCAGATAAGATATTTTTAATAGAACAAGAGACAGAGTTGTTAGGGTAAATTTGTATTTGTCGGTGTTATCAATTCTTGTAGAGGATAAATTATTATATATTAATTAGAAATGTAGTCAAAAGTACAAGTGTTTAATCAGAGCATTATAAAAGTTCAATTTGTTTAGGAGAGTGTAATTTATAAGATTTCAGAAGCACCTGGTGCGGCTGTTTTACCAGCAATCAATTTTGTGATAGTCTGAAAAAAGCGATCTGAAATAACTTGAGCGGTTCATTATAATCCCAAGAACAAAAATTGTTAAATCAATAAAGTTTACATTGCGTAATTACGAGAAAAACATCTAGGTATTATATATAATATTTAAATATAATAAACAATACGAAGATTGTGTTGTCCCCTGGTATTGTGTAGACAGGCATTTATTAATAAATTCAAACATAAATGAATATTTCATGACCAGTGAATTCAGTTGTCATTATTTTTTATTCGCAAACAAAAATTTACCATTGCTTGTTATTCTGTGGTTTTTAATATTAATAATTTGATATTTATCAATGGCTTGTTATTTTATTTTTTTTTTCTTTTGAATTTAAGTAGAGAAGTGCTTAATTTTTGTAAATGAAGAAAGAGCTAATGTTTGTTTTTATTATAGTTTAATTTTTAAATAAAAAATTATTGTTTAAAAGATATTTGTTTAGGTTTTTCTTTTTGGTTTCTTTTGAATATTAATTAAGAAGTACTTAATTTTTAATTTTTATAAATGAAGAGATAGCTAATTTTTTGTTTAATTATAATTAAATGTTTTAATTATACAATAAGTATTTATTTCCATTAAAATTTAATAATTTTCATTACAATTTACTTTTTGTATTTAATGCTTTTAACCATTATTTTGATTTTTGCCTTCTTTTGAGCAGTATTAATATTCTTATTTGTTTAAATAATTTGTTATCTTTTAATTAATCTAATATAATATGATATTTTATATAATATAATAATTAATAGGTATATAACATGTAAATATGTAGAATTAGAGAAATAAAATTATTATTATAATTAATATATCATTATTCTCAAATAAACAATTTATATATTATAATTAATATCACGCAATATTGTTCCGAATACATAATATACTATTATTAACAAATAAACAATTTATTAATTATAAATAATTTCATGCAAAATTGCTCCGAAATTCAAAATACGCGCTCTTTTACATGGCAACACATGCTAGTCAAAATCACTCTAAATTAACTCAAATGTAAAAAAAACAGCTAAATGAAAATCCGCTGTTCATTTATTGACAATTTTTAAAAAACCTTATAGAATATTTACCGAAAAATAAATCATTAGTTTGTGAAAACTAATGATTTTGATGTAAATAATTTAGGAGCAATTTGATTAGGTTAGTCAATGAGTCATATTTTGTAACCAATCAGAGAAGAGAGAGTAGTTGGCGTCTCTTTAAACTACCAATCACGTTCTGATTTTAAGTACTTTGCAGTAATTAAGGGGAAGGGATTTCTGGGTCATTACACCGGCATCCCGCTTCTTCCTTCTTTCTGCCTAGAAATTTGCTGGTGTTCGGTTCTTGTAAAACGAGAGACCAAGTCTTTAAATACGTTTTCGCTTGTCGAAAACGAGTTCTCGCTCAGAGAATACAGAAAATTGCCCTTCTAAAATGGCAGAAGAGGCAAACGTAAAATCAGAGGCGCCGAAGCCGAAAACAGAGAATAATGATAACTCGAATCAAGGCGGCGGCGGTGGCGGTGGAGGACTTGGTGGATTTTCTGGGCCAGGTCGTGGTGGACGAGGAAGAGGTAGAGGCAGTAGTAGATTTGGTGGCGGACGTGGAGGACCAGGTGGTGGCGGTGGCATGGGAGGCAGAAATATGGATATGAATGCAAGTATTTTGTTTTCTAACCTATATTCTCTTCAGCTCTGAATTAAAAGCTCCGATTTCTATTTAATAAGATTGCAATTTTAGTCCTTATTTTGTACTTTATTCTCAAAATTGAAGTTTGAAACCGTCCGTGAATGTTTTAATTGTTTACTGAAGTACTTTTAGTTACATGAATTAAAAGCCGTTTTGTTTCAAATATTTCCTATTTTTGAAAATCTAATTCGTAATTGTTGATCTTTTTTGCATAGATTAACATTAGTATGTCATGTTTTTTAGTTTCAGTTTATTTCTTTTGAGATAAACTCTCGGATATGAAAGAAATTCAAGATTTTCAAAATGGAGGCTGGATTGAAGCGTCCATAGATTTTCAACACGTGATTGTTTTGTGAATGAAAAGTACAAATTTCAGTATTTATTTTTGTCCAACTAGGTAATTTAATATATGAACAGAAATATATTTAAAATTTTAAATATCTTTGCTAATTTTAACTTCAGATGTTTTTAAACCAAAGTAGGGTTAAGATTGTAAATTGATTATGAAAGCGGAGCTTAATTATGAGACTAATAATAGAACACCCCGATGCCACGCTTGCGAGATTTTTATTATAATCAGCAAGTGCCATAAATGAAAATTTAAAGGGGTAGAGAAAAGTATATCCAGCTAGGAAGCATGGTAGGCTTTTAATTTGCCTCACTATGTGCCGAAAAGTAATGGATACAATTCAATTAATAATTAAATTAAATAAATTCATGAATCTTTAGGTTAGGTGATAAAAATCTTTAATAAACTAATATTCCAACTAAAAAATATAATTTGGAATATTAGTTTATTAAAGGTTCTTCTCTATAAAAGTTAAATATGTATTAAATATTCATAATAGTACATATTTAGCATGTTAAATATTTATAATAATATTAAAGAGATTCAAGAGAATAGAATCACAATATTAAATAATTTATAATAAATAATTTTTATAACATTCAATTTTATTTACAGATGAAAATGGAATCTATGATGGACTCGGATATGGATGGTGGAAACCAAATGGGTAATATGGGGGGAATGGATAGAGGAAATCAAATGGGAAATATGGGTGGAATGGGTCGTGGTGGAGGAATGAGAGGAAGAGGACGTGGAGGTTCTGGCGGTGGCCTAGGAAGAGGAATGGGAAACCAAATGTCGCAGGATGTTAGTTATTTATTCATACAAACTGTCCCTTTCATGATATTCTAGTGCACAATGCTTTTGTTAAAATTATCCCGCTTCCTGCAAGTCATTTACATTTTTTTCAAATTGCATTTTACATAAAGTTTTCATGATTGTCAGTTATTAGGAAACTATTGTTAAAATTAACAAATTAGTAAAATATCACAACACTTGAGTTGTTTTTAAACTTAACAATTAATAATAATTGTTATTAGCAAGAATAATAATTATTATAAATAATAAACGATTTATTATTGAATACTTAAGTAAATTTGCAAATAATAAAATGAATCCCTTGTTTTTTAATTGTTAAAAATCGTGCGCTTGTTTATAATTCGAACGATTTTTTCATTGAATTATTTTTTACAGGATCGTTTATTAGAACGAGTAATGAGCATCAGTGGCCCAACTCACGAATTACCGCCACAGGATTGTACGGAAAAGAAATTCAATGGTAGAAATCGTTTATACGTTGGAAATTTAACCAGTGACATTACCGAAGACGAAATTAAAGAGTTGTTCGTCCCTCACGGTGAAGTTTCAGAAATTTTCATTAACAAGGAAAAGAATTTCGCATTTTTAAAACTGGTGAGACATATTTGCAAGATTAGAATGCTTTCTGATGGATTTATGCTTTATAATAAAATTTAGTCTTCTAAATTTAGCCTTTTTATGATAAGAGACGAAGTATAAAATCTCGTCTTTTTATGATAAAATACGAAGTATCGAATCTCGTTTTTTTATGATAAAAAACGAAGTATCAAAACACGTTTTCTTATGATAAGAAACGAAGTATCAACTTACGCTTTTTATTACATGTTTTTATATTTGTAAACCCTAAAATATCCAATGATTCAAAAAATTACCGTTTGATTATTACATGATAATAACTATTTGGCTGCATTTTTATGTATATGAGGATATTACAGAATTCTAAATAGATTGTAGGTCTTGTACGTTATGTGTATTAATATTAGGTTTTTTTTTATTTCAGGACTACCGGTTAAATGCTGAAAAAGCAAAGCACGAATTGGACGGCTTTCAAAGAAAAGGACGTGCACTTAAAGTGCGTTTTGCTCCAAGCTCTTCCTCAATTAAAGTTAAAAATCTAACACCCTGGATTTCGAATGAATTGCTAGAAAAGGCTTTCTCTGTTTTTGGTGATCTTGAACGCGCTGTCGTGATTGTCGATGAAAGAGGAAAATCCACTGGAGAAGGAATTGTTGAATTTTGCAGAAAGCAGAGCGCTCAGAGTGCATTGAGAAAATGCACTGATGGTTGCTACTTTTTGACTGCGTAAGTTGCATTTAACTAAGTTTCAAAACATGTTGATAATTTTGAAAAGTACTGAGAAAATTAAAACATTTGTATTCTACTTGTATTAACATTCAAGTATTTACTGATTCATGAACTTTTATTTTCTGTTAATACTTTGAAAACCCCGATGCCACGCTTGCCAGATTATTTTGTAATCAGCAAGTGCCATAAATAAAAAATTGTAGGGGAATAGAAAATTTAGCCCAGCTAGGAAGCATGATAGGTTGTTCATTTGCCTAATCATGTGCCGAAAAGTAATGGGTACAAATTCAGTTAAATCAAATTAAATCATGACTTTTTATTAATTAATATTTTATTAATTTATAAATTAAATTTGTTAATTTTAAATTTATTTACTATAAATCATGGCTTGTATTTCAACTATTTTTGATTGATAATCTACTTTCAGATCGCTACGTCCAGTAGTTGTAGAACCTTTTGAGCAGCAAGATGATATTGATGGTTATCCGGATAAAAATTTGCCCAAAAAGAATCCAGAATTTTTCAAGGCGCGTGATGTCGGTCCTCGATTTGCACAGATTGGTAGCTTTGAACATGAATATGGAACACGATGGAAACAATTACACGAACTCTGCAAACAAAAGGAGGAAGCTTTGAAGCGTGAAATGATAATGGAAGAGGAAAAGCTTGAAGCTCAAATGGAATTTGCTCGATATGAACACGAAACTGAAATTTTGCGAGAGCGTATGTATTTTTTACTGAATATTTTTCAATTTCATGATCTTTTGCTTCATTATAGAAGAAGCTTTGTTTTTTCTATCTTTTTTTTTTAAAAAAAAAGAAAAAGAAATAAATATTTATAATATAATATTTTAAAAGAAAAGAAATAAAATTGAAGTTTTAATTTCTAGAATTGAGAATGCGAGAAGCTGATAGAGACAGACAAAAGCGTGAATGGGAAATGAAGGAACGACAGGTTGAAGAAGTACGCACACGTGAAGAAGAAATTCGAAGGCGTCAACAAGAAGAGATGACTAGCCGAATCCGAAGACAGGAAGAAGAGCTTCATAGAAGGCAGCAAGAAAATAACTTGTTTATGCAAGTAAGTGTTTCGTATAAAAAAAAGTACATCATTTAAAAATACAGGTCTCTTGACTATACGACTATATCGTATATCATATTTTATAAAATAAAGTTTTATGTAAAATATACAATTAATTCTTTGTTCACTTCTGTATGTTATCTTTTTTATGCGACTTTCGACATTTTTATCCTTGAAGTCATATACAATTAATTCTTTGTTCACTTCTGTATGTTATCTTTTTTATGCGACTTTTTCGACATTTTTATCCTTGAAGTCATTCCGAGACCTGATAACAATATATGTGATGGTATATTATTATATATCAATGTATACTATTATATATCAAGAATGTGTGAGTTAATTGTTAACTCTTCTTTTAAGGAACAAGCTATGAGAGGAGGTAGTGGAGGTGGTGGAGGCGCAGGTGGAGCAAATTCTGGAGGCGGAGGAGGAAAAAATTACGATTCAATCGGTAACAACGATCGTGATAATTATGGATCAAACGATGGTAATTAATAACACGAATAATTTTACATTGAATTTAAAAATTTAATATAAAAGTATATAACTGATTAATATAAAGCTCAAATAAATTTTGAACAGACATCGAATTTTATAGTAAATATTGCAAAAAAACCTTCTCTTCATGTAAAATATCACATTGTATTATGTTGAAAATTAATCTAATGGTTCTTTTTTCCAGGTGGAAACAACATACCAATGGTAACGTACCTTTTTAAATCTTGATTTTTGTTTTAAAATTGACGATTTGAGTTTTACTCGCTTCGTTCAAGTGTTGAACTTTTTTTTATATTTTTTTGTCTTTTAAATTATTTATTATTTTGTTTTCTTTTTGTAAATTCATGGATAACTAGAATTTTCATTGTGTTCGGGAGTTCGATTTTGAACAAGGACACTAATTGAATTTGAAAGTTTGCGACAGTGGTAAAAATTGACAAACGCATGCACATTGATATTGACAGGGATCTGGTGTCTGCAATATTTTTGTTTCTAAAAGCTTGTATGATTAAATTTTTATAATTTAATGTAAATTTACACATGGAGGAGTCACTGAGAGCTCTTATATTTCTGGTCCGGGCATATCTTCCTCGTGATTCATTTACGATTATTTTATTCAAACATTAGTGAAATCACTCACTATCTGAATATTATAAAATTAGTGAAATTTTTCACTAAAAGTTGAATACAAAATGTTGAATACGTTACTAAATGTTGAATACATTCTTCTCTAATTATAGGTGGGGTATTTCTAAAGTTTCTAAACAATGATAAAAATTTGTATTTTTTTTTAAGCTGATGCATTCTTGATTCTATGCTGTCGTTAGACAGATAAATGCATTGGCAAATGGAAATATTTTGTACTAGTAGGGATTTAACTCTTTAAATACACTTTATAGCTCGGGATTTATTTCTACAAGAACGCTAGAAATGAGAAACTTTTTGATTTTCTTGAAAATTATGCGAGAGGAATATTCTTCCTTGCTAGGGACTTCTGATATACGTACTTTTTATGAATTTGACTTTTACATAAAACGTACTTGATTAGTAATTAGTTTAATTACTATCTCTTCACTATTAAACAAGCTATTTTAGCGCTTTATTAACATGCTGAATTAGTTACTATTCTTTAGAATTAGTCATTGAGTTGACAATTATTCTATTGAATTTAAATTGACTTAAAAATGTCGTTATGACATTTTACACAATTGGGTTGAATTTATGATAAAAAATCAACTCTGAAAATAATCATTATTATTATACAACAATTTATATTTTACCAAATAATTGTATGTTTATTTTTTGTATTTTATTTGAAAGAAATGCACTTTGAAGAACAAAACTACAATTAAACTGATGCTTTATGCTGATGACCATTGTGAAGTTTATACTTCAAGAGAATTACTTCTGTTATGGAAAATGATTTCCATAACAATTTATTTAATTATGACATAACAATTAGTTTAATTGATGAATTTAGAAGACCTTTTTGACTTTTCCATGTGCTTTGCAGACCGAAGACTCTGATTTATATTCTATTTTTATACTTAAAATGATGTTTGAAATATATTTAAATATTAAACGTAAGCTACAAAACTGCCAAATTTTAGAATTAAATTTACAGTCGATTTACATTGTTAATATAAAAGAGAAAAGAGAAAAAAAACTATGAGTAAGAAATTGTTGTTATAAAGTGTTTCGAAATTAAGTGATTTATTATATTGAAATGTAGTTTTGTAGCTTTCTAGAAGACCAAGAGATGCCCAAATGCCTTTTAGAAAAAATGAATTTTATTAACTTAAACACTTGATATTAGAACTCTGCAATTAAATTGCAATTAATAATTGACATCCATAGGACATTGACATTCCGAGAAATAGCGGTTTAAGTTAATTTAAGATTTCTAATTAGAAAAATTGACTCAATTTTTTTTAACATGCAACATTTATTCTCTTTTGAGATAATTTTAATGACAATTAAATGACAACTGATGTTTTATAATATAAAAAAAATATTTTTTTTATTATGATGTTTTATAATATAAACAAAATTATTTTTTTATTATGTTTTATAATATAAAAAAAATATTTTTTTATTATGATGTTTTATAATATAAAAAATAAAAATATCTTTTTATTACAAAACTATCACAGTTGCCAACTAGCTAATTTAGTTATTAATAAACTAGAAAATTAGCACTTTAGGATATTGCAACTGATTTTAAATATTTACAAAACAATGAAAATGAGTATCAGGAAATTAATTCTGGAAATGGAACATTTGGGTTTGGGAAAATTTTAATTGCCTTCAATGGTATTTAGGGATAGTAATTTACTTTGTACCATTTGGTACTGAAAAATAAATATTCACCTTACGCACATTAATAATTATAATAACTCTTAATAATTTAACACTAAACTAGTTTAAGAAAACACTATTTTATACAAGAACTATTGTTAATCAATAGGTGTATAAAATTAGAACAATTGATCTTTAATGGTACCGTAAAGATCAATTAGTTTTCTATTTAGCATCAGCACTCATTAAACTGATAAATTTTTTTTTTTTAAATGAAAAAATTACAAGAAATGCAGATGTTCTGCATTGATAAGAATTCTCGTTTATATTTGTAATAAATATATTTGGGATTTGGGAAAGAATAAATCAACCTTGAATTTACGAAATCACGAAACCATGAATTTAATTTTTTTTTTACTATTTGACTGAATTTGAAAAAGTTTATCCTCAAGGAGGATTTTTCAATTAATTTAGAACTGATGTTCTAATTACTTTGATTTATTAACTACGGAACGGATTTGAGAGTTACAATTTAAAGGTCATTTTTCATTTAAATCATTAAATGTTAAAGTGACAAATCATGAATTGATTTTAATCATTGATTAACTTTCAATAGAGATTTTCAAAACCGAACCGTTTAAGTCTTACATTTAATAAAAACTTGAATTTACATTCAATAAAAACATAAATTTACATTCAATAAAAACATGAACTTAGATTTAATAAAAATATGAATTTAGATTCAATAAAAACATGAATTTACATTTAATAAAAAAGAACTTACATTTAATGTCTTTTTTTTTTATTTTAAATATATAAAATAGCAGTATTTTATATATAAAACATTGATATTATTTTATACAAAAACATACAAAATACATACAAACATACAGAATATATAGTACGAAAATATAAAAACGTGAGAGGCCTTAAAGTTAAATTTATTGAATGGATTTTTTTTAAATATATTTAGTATTTAATGTTACACTTAATGTAAATTTACATTGTGTGAATTACCCTTTCGCACTGAAGTGTGGCATAAAAAATCCACCCAGAATTATTTTCTAAACGACACCTGTCATCTTGAATCAACCGAAAGAAATCTTAAACTGGAGTTGAAACATTTAATTTTCTTCTCCTTTCCTTAAACCGAGTGTTTAACAATATTTCCGACATCTCTTAAGATTAATTTTAAGTGAACAAAGAAAAATGAAAAATCACAAAGTAGTGATTAGAAAAATCGTTTTAAGAAGAGCGATTGTTAGTTTAAAAAAACCTGTTGTGAAAAATGAAATAAAATAAAAGAAAGCTTCTATAAAGAAGTAAAAATTAAGTAAATAAAAGAGTAAATAGAGAATAAAGTTGACAAAAAAATAGAGAAAAACAAAAGAAAATAAAAAATGAAGCAAATACAAAATGAAGTAAATAAAAAATAATGCAAATACAAAATAAAGTAAATAAGAAATCAAACAAATACAAAATAAAGTTAATACAAAGTAAAGTAAATAAAAAATAAAGCAAATACAAAATAAAGAAAAGAAAAAATAAAGTAAATACAAAATAAAGCAAATAAAAAACAAATAAAAAATGAAATATTTTTAAAAGAGTAAAACTACTTTTGTGATTGAATTTCATTTTTCTTTGCAACTGAGAGTACCTGCATTATTGGGCATTTACTTGGTCTTGAATGTCAATGTGAATTTGACATAAATCAAATACGATTTTATAATATTAATATTAAAAAAAGTGGAAAGCAGATGACGTAGGCGTGTTTTAAACACGTTGAAGACGTTTCTCTGTAAAAGTCTAACAATGTATTTTCCCCTTTCTTTTCTATGTGATTTGACGAAAATTGACGATGCTGCCTTCGAACATGGATGATCGACTTGACTCATAAATTAAATTTATGACTGTTAAAACAAATTGCAATTGTCGCGTTTTTTAAAACGCGTAATTAACGCACTCTCGACTAAAATTGTCGATTGTCAGGATCCGAAGTCCTTTATGGAACAGTATAACAATATGGATCGTGGTGGTGCACGGGGGGGATTTGAAGATCGGGGACAAATTATGGACTTGATGGATATGAGGGTTGAAATGGGAGGAGGAGGTGGTGGAGGAGGCGGTGGCGGTGGCCGCGGAGGTGGTGGAGGTGGCGGTCGTTGGCAGGGTGGAAACGATCGTAATCGTCAAGACGATTTTCCTAATAAGAGGAGACGTTATTAAACAAAAAATTAAGCTCATTAGCTTTATCAGAACAAAACTTGAACATTTTGATCGTACTCGTACGCTATCTTAGTACTTAATTTGTTTCTTAATATTTTTTACAAATTTTGAAAAGAAAATATTAACGAAAAATTGGGTTGGGGAGATGCTTTAAAATCTTTCTTTGAATTTGTAATGGTTGCTTAATTCCTGTGAAAATGGAAGATGAGTGACACGTGGAAGGAAATGGATTGTACTAGCTGCTATTAAGTTGGTAATGGTTGTCAGTGCAATAGTAGTAATTACTATACTGATGTGACAATGACCAGACTGACTCTTAGTAGCTACGATCTTGATAGTACCAAGTATCATCAATTCCTCTCTGTTTAAAAATGAAATACACTTTAAAAGTCGCGTATTAATAGCAAATTAATCAGCTGAGACTTGAGTCTGTTTTGTTTTACGAATTACAATTAGTTAATTTATCAAATATTAAGCCAATTAAATATTATTGTAAGAGTGAACTTTAAAATGGTTTGAAATTGTACATCTTAGGCCCAAATGTCACAATTTGAAAAGTCAGATGAAAAAATTCATCATGAAGATGATATTCTCATTTCGTTTTTAAGTATTAATAGAC
This sequence comes from Ganaspis sp. Gsp50, assembly GCA_011057455.1. NCBI lineage: Eukaryota > Metazoa > Arthropoda > Insecta > Hymenoptera > Figitidae > Ganaspis > Ganaspis sp. Gsp50. The sequence goes on along the minus strand of WNHD01000237.1, from coordinate 13,101 downwards.
ATTTTCCTTTTCTTCAGTGTAAACAATTTCAATCACTCGATTCATTTCAATTAACAATTTGTTTTGGCAATTTATCAATTTGTTTTAACAAACTGTATGTAATTTGCAAACAAAGTAACATTTCGTTTTAACAAACTGTGTATCATTTGTAAACATAGTGACATTTTGTTTTAACGAATTGTGTATAATTTGTAAACAAGTTGTAATTGGAGAACAAATTGTAATAATTTTGTAAAGATAAATTTTTTTTTTAACGAATGTTTGTTTTTTGTTGATTTGATTTAAGTTTTGTTTATTTTTTTTTATCGGCGTCATTTGTGTATAAAAATTTCGACTAGCTTACAATTAAAAGCTATTTAATCATTAATTTAGATAGGTACTTGAATCTTATTGTGAAAAAGTTACATTCTGGATATTGATAGCGATATGTTTTTAAAGATTGCTTTAAAAATTAAATTTCACTGCTCAGTTTTCTTGAAACTTGAAGCGATGATCAATTGTGGGGAAATTGAGCATATATTTAAGATATTTTGTATCCCGACGATTAGTTTATTATATAGGCAGCTTCGTATCCCAAAATTAAAAAAAAAAAAATACTTTTTACAGTATATTACTTATTGTGGCTATTCTAATTAAAAATATGAATGCGAACATACTTCATTTATGTGACAAATAAGTAAACATTCATTATCTTTTATCAATAAAGACGTAGACTAAACATTTTCATAAATACCTTTCTTATTTACTATCGGTAATTTTTATCATTAATTATTAATATATCTTTTTAGAAACAATTCTAGTTCAAAGTTAATAAGTAAATGTTTTTATAGAAATTGAATATTTGTACAGGTCTTTTTTACGAACTTGCTAGAATTGTTTCTGTTTCAGTTATATTTTAAGAATTTTTATTCTTGGCTGATAGAAAAATGCTTGAACTTGGTAAAATTTTGTCTTTTATTTACTAATTGCAAAAATTACACCAAAGTACTAGTTTTTTATTCAGATAGATACACATTTAGCTTATTTTTGGGGAATTTGGTTAGAAAATAAATTGTTTTACTTTGAGAATTAGATAAATTTGTGAAGAATCTTTTTTTTCAGAACAGCATTAATTTTATAAAGTTTTAGGGTTAATGTAAATATAGTACACGAATTAATTTTTAAGTTTCTTTTTCACTTTTTTAATTCCTCATTTTTGCACTGTTTTTAATTTTACA
>WNHD01000237.1:0-11861 GCA_011057455.1 Ganaspis sp. Gsp50 | reverse complement strand
TTTTTTAATTTTTACATTTTTATACTTTTGCTCTGTTTTTACTTTTATACTTTTTTTTACTTTTGCACAGTTTTTAATTTTTATACTGCAAATCATCATTGTGTGAAATCGTTCTTTGTAATTAAACATTCTCTACTAATATTTAAAAATTTGAATATTTTGGGAGCTTTTGGTAGTTTAAAATTAATTTATATTCATAAGTAAATTATTTTTTTGGTGTTATATTTTGAATTAATTTTTTCTTCAGCTTTTATCAATTTTGAGTCACCTGAAAGTGATTCTAGTTTGACTTTTATGTATTTCATTGGATTCAAATGATTATTTTGTTGTAATTAAATCTACAGTTGATTTAAAATAAATTTTTTGAAGTGCAAGAAATATTAGTATTCATGAACTACATATTTTTAATAAAATAATGAACAGACTTATTTTTAATACACATATCTTAATTTTTAATATATCTTACTTTTTAATTTCTTAAATTTTAATAAATCTGAATTTTTAATATATTATCTCAATTTTAATAATAAATCTGAATTTTTAATATATGCCGGGCTTGTAAAAATATTGATAATAAATTATTCAAAATTGGAAAACTAAAAATAATTAATAATTACAATTAATGATTGAATGAAATAAATACACTTAATCAAATTTGAATCCAATTACTTGAAGAAATTTGTATGCGACATCTTTTGCACTGAACATTATTGATCAACATTAATTATTCAAGAAGAAACATCATTGACAGAGTATCTTAAAACCTACTGAATCACAATTCTGAGGTGAGTAAACTTTGTTGAAAATTTTAATAAATTACGTATATCTATACGTATACCTTTACGAATAATTTTGATGGGTTCTCGTTTAAAAAAAAAAACATTATTTATCGCATCTGTGTTTAGCACATTAGCATTATTTATACAATTATTTATATAGCATTTTTTGCAACTTTAAACCTTGATGAAAAATTTCGTGACGCTGTCTAGTGAAATCTGCTGAAAATGCACAAAATCTAGACGGCCACAAACAACTTGCACACGAATTGAAAAAATTGTATTTTACGTACATTAAAAAGAAGTGAATCACTTTGTACTTAAACAAGAACTTTACGCATTGTTGGGTCAATCAGTGCGTAAAAAAGTAACTTTACACACTGTTTAAAAAATTTCACGTTTTATTTAACGTACGTAAAATTCTAATTTAGAGGTGGGTGTTGCAAAAACAAAATTTAAATATCCTCAAACTTTTTGGAACATTGTTCCATTTATTAAATTAGAAAGTCGTTTACTGTGAACGATTCTGGAAATAAAATAAATTGTGAAAAAGAAAATTGTCATTTTTAGAGAAAAAAAACTGTCACCATGAAAACTGAATTAACAAGCTGCCCAGAATTTTGTCTTTCCCTAGAACAACCTTTTTTTGTCGAAAGTGATTTTAAGTGGAAGGTTGTTTGGGATTAATTTTCTATCTCTGGGTTTGCAACTCTTAATAGAAACAATTTACCTACTGAATTATTAAAACGCGTGGGATGTTGAAATATTCTCTTCCATATTTATTTCTATATGTCGAAAAACTTCAAGGAGTCTCTTCTTTTTGTTAAACTTTATATTACACAACTTTTTAACATACTTTACATTAGATTATTAAATATAACGAATGGAAGAATGTGTGGTTAGGTAAATCTCGTAAACCAAGTCCATTTCTGGGACAAAACACTGAAATAAACTATTATTATAATTATGAAATTATTAAATTACACGAAAGTACAGACTTAAATCGCTTCAATTATTAGTGAAGTGATTTAGAAATGGGGGTAGTAAATTAAAATTGGGAAATAATTAAAAAATAGGAATTGAATCTACGTTTGACATAGGGTCAAAAAGATTTTAAAAAAGTATAAAACAATTTTAAAAAATAAAATAAGGAACTTAGTACAAAAATGTTTATTGTATTTTATTTTATTATTTATTTTATTATTTAAAGTTTAAAGAAATATAAATTTATAATTTAATTTATTATATATCAATAATATTGACACATTGATTAAAATGTTAATTAGATTTTTACATTCTAGGACTATCCTTCGGATTTTAAAACTACACTACTTCACAAAAGATTCAAATCAAGTAGATTTACATGACGATCCAACGTGAAATGGAATTTTATTGGATAAATAATGAATTGATTGAAAAAAAAGGTTTGGAAACCTAATTTCTATCGGTACTTCAAGGATTTGGAGAATCAACGATATTGGCTTCCGTCACTGGAGATTTTGTAAGTTTTATTCAACATTTATTTAGTTTTATGCAAATAGTTCAAAGAAAATGTACTTTTTAGCTTTTTTACATTGATATCAATAATGATAAAGTATTTTACACTTGAATTGTTTATTCCGTATTAATCTTAAAAATAATAAAAATAATGAATACACATATTGGAAATAATTATAATAATTGATAACAATTTTAATAATATATAAAAACAATAATAATTTTAATAATAATATATAAAGACAATAATAATAAAAGATTACGTGATGATTTACTGAACCACCAAGATCGATGATTGCCGTGATTATCTTTTCAGTATTTGCTAATCTGATAGTTGTTATTTTTAATTTTACAATTTTTTGAGAAATTAATTAACAGCTTGTTTAAGTAATTTGTCCCTTTGTTTCAGATTCCATTGATTGGGGAGAAATTGAACTTAATTCAAGAATTAAATGTATTAATTTGAGGGAAGAGATTTGCAAAGTTCTTTTAATTCAAGGCAAGTTGAAAATGAAGATTTTTATAATTTAATTCTCTTGCAAATTAAATTTCTAAATTTAATATCATATTTATGATGATACTAGCATACCACCGAGATCTATGAATGCCATGATTTTACTGTATTTGCTATCTGATTTCATTTTAAACATACATTTTATTATTACCTACTTTTAATTCAACGGTTTCTTTGAGATTTTGTAATAACAAGTTTTGTTATTTTAGGTTGAAATAGGCCATGAAAGATCTAAAAACAATGACGTTAAGATTCATGAAGTAACTTGAGGAAGAGATTCAATTTTCAAAATTAGGTAAGTTAAAGTATATGGAAATTAGTGAATAATTGTCACCTGAATAACAGTAAAATAATAAAATTAGGAAATATAATTATTGCAATATTTAATTAATTGCAATTTTCATGATGATACTTGCATACCACCAAGATCTATGAATGCCATGATTTTAATATTGTATTTGCTATCTGATTGAAAATATTTATTCAAAAAATATATTATTAGTTTTATATAAAATTTAATTAGTTAAGTTTTTAAATATAGACCTTTTGTTTTACAGATTTTCATGTTTAATTAAACTTTTATTCTATCTGGAAGCGTTTATGGATCTTAAAGGTAATTAAATTATCTTTTCTATTATCGTTCTAAGCTAACAACTAATTATATTAAGAATTAATAATAAAATTTATTATTTAAAATTATTAATTAATAATTTTAATTCCTTGAATTAAAAGCAGTTCCATAAATATAATAAATCAAAGAATAAATTTTTTGATTTTATAATACATTTTTTTTTTTGATCAGATAATTTTTATTAGTTTTCTTTTGTTTTCATGTTTGAAATGTTTTCTTTTTTAAGAAAATTGAAAACTGAAATATAAATTAAATGATGATAACTATCTTTCGGGTCTGATAATATTGATGTCACCCAATTCCAACGTGTTTTCCTGAAGTACAATTCATTAAACAAAATATTTGCTTATCATTGTTTAAATGTTATTAACACATTTAAATTTTATTTTTCAGGTTACAGATCGAATTTTAAAAATAGTAGAAACCAAAAATAATAGTAAACAAGGCAAGATTGAAGCAGATCAAAAGAAACTTGAAAGTTAGAATTTTTGGAAAAAACTTTCGCCATTCTGTATGAAGATCGCAAGGTAAATAATTTTAACAATTAATAACATTTTTTAAAAATAAATTTTGTTCTTTTCAATGATGATACTTATCTTTCGGGTCTGATCATTTTGATGATACCCATTCCCAACGTGTTTTACTGAAATTTAATTATTCTTAAAATATTGTTATTAAAGAAATAGTTTCATATAACTAAAACATGTATTTCTTATTTTCAGGTTTGATATTCAATGTGAGGAGTAAATTTGTTTAAAATCTATCTACTAAAAGGCGAAAATTCATCTTTAGACAAAAACAATAATGAAGGTATATAATTTTGTTATTAGCAGTAATAAATAATTGTTTTCAAAAATAAATAAATTTTAATTATTTAAATTAAATCACCAAATTTGGAATATTTTTAAATGATGATACTTATCTTTCGGGTCTGATAATTTTGATGTTACCCATTCCCAACGTGTTTTACTGAAACTTATATTCTTTAAAAAAAAATAGTTGTTTTATTTATAGTTGTAATGTTAACGCAAACTTTTGTTTAATTTTCAGATTATGATTTCATAGTTACTTCTCGTAAATCAGTGATGACAAAGGAATTAAAAGGTAATTTAAATTATTTTTTAAAGTTTTAAATTTTACGATCTCTAGTTTTATATTATTTTTTGTATTCTATTTCTCAGTACACTAAAATATATTCTTTTATAAATATAGTTTTTATAAAACATTTAAGTTATTGAATACAATTTAAACATTTAAAAATTTTAAATTATTAAAACATCCTGAAATTAATATGATGAAAATTTGGCTAGAGTCCTGAATAAAAAGATGACAATCTTTCGTTCATTCACTGATTTAACATATAAACAATAGTTTTAATTTTTATATCAAAGATTTTGTTTTAAATAAAATGTATTTTTTGTTTCAGCTCTATCTCGTTCCAGCCAAAGAATGTGTATTTATATTATAATTATAACATAACATGATAACATTATAACACGATTTTAAATAAATGTTTTTATAATGAAAACTAAACTATTTATTTTTCATCATCAATCCCTTTGATTTATTGAATTAGATTCATTTAGAGATCCATTTATGTCAAAACCATTTGATTTTTTAAATTAAATTCATTTATAGATTAATTTATATATCTTTTTAAACAAAAATATCTTCAAAAATAAAAATATTTACAATAAAAATTAAGGTGATTTTAATTAATATATTGAAATACCTAAATACAAAAATAAAAAGAATTTATTATGTAAAATAAAATTGAAAACTTTTATATCAATAGTATGTAAAAGAAAAGTAAAAGTCTGAACAATAAGATTGTTTCTTTTATAATGTAAATTTATTTTATTTTTTCAAATTAATAGAAAAAGTAGTAATTGTAGTAATTCGTAATTATCTTTTTTTTAGCGCTTTCAATTATTTGAAATTAGCGCGTTTTCTTTTTCAATATTTCAGCGCATGCGTCGTAATTTTAGAGTCTGATTTGACACTTATGCAAGTGAAAGTAAACAAAAACCATAATTAGCAACATTCTCGTAATATTGATAAAGCGAAAAGTATATTGATGGATTCTTAATTTACCAGGTACTTTTTATTGACTAGTTAAATAAAAAATTTCATTGTAATGTAGCAGTTATAAATAAATCGCCAGATATAACTGTCTCTAAGCTTATCTGTCATTTCTAACCTCTTGTTTGAATATAAATAGCTTCCTAAAGTAATATTACCTTTTAAAATTGACTCCTAATTGTAAAAAGAGCTTTTCCTTTTCTAGAGTTCTAAAATAAATATACATTTTCACTTTTTTCTTGTAATAATTAAGGTTAGGTTTTCTACTTACGAATGTTGTTTACTATCATATCTAGTGTTTATCACATACTTTTTAATTTTCTATAACATCTAATCTATCATAAATATCACAAACAGTACATTGTATGCCTTTAATTGTAGATCATTCATGAAAAATGATGAAGAAAACGAAAAAATTAAAACTCGAGCCAATGGAAGTGGAAGAAATAAATTCAAGTACAGAAACGTCAAATTATGACAGCAAAGCCGATATTATCAAAGTCGATCCAGATGATAGTCCAGCTTCAAATGAAACTCTATCCTTCAATGAAATTAGTATAAAACAAGATCCTTTCTCCGAAATTTCGTCAGAACTAGACAATGAACTAGATTTGAACATTAAACAATTGCACGAAGAAATAGACTTGAATTCAGAAAACGACGATTCCTCAAATCTTCTCGAAGACAGTTTAACAGAACCCTCTGTTAAAATAAAATTGCACAACAGACAGAAGAAAAAGCAAAAATTATCACTGACTGAAGAATCTGCACTAAGGCAACAAAAACTCAAAACAAAACATCCCGTACTACCACCCTGTGAAAATTGTCGATTAAAATGCAGTGAACGTATCCCTTCCGAAGTTCGTGACAGAACAAACAAAGAATTTTGGAACCTAGTAGGCCTCGTTAATAGACGCTCTTTCATCGTAAATTGCGTGAAACGATGTGACATTAAAAGACGCAAATCAACGGTATTAACGAAAAAACGAAACAACGCGTTTTATTACTACATCAAAGAAAGTAACGGAAAAGAAAACAAAGTATGCAAAAGATTTTTCCTCACAACTTTAGGTTTCAAGGCCTCCAATGACAGTCTTATACTCAGCACCATGAACAATATCGACAGAGAAACTTTAGAACCAAAAGAAGATATGCGTGGCAAAATTAAAAATCAAGGAAAAACGCAAGCGAGAAAAAAGGACATTCAACAACACGTGGACAGTTTTCACCCTTGTGTTTCTAATTTCAAACGAGACGATTCTTCCACTCGACGATATCTTCCCAGTGAATTAACAATTAAAGATATGCACACCGATTTTCTGAAAAAGTATTCTGCCTATCAATCTTGCTCCTACGAATTGTACAGAAACTTCTTGATAGAGCTGAATGTGTCTTTTGCCAAGGTTGGAGTTGACGAATGCGACACGTGTGAATTATTCAACAAGCACGATCTGGCTCATGAGAATCCCAATTTATCCTCAGATTGCGAGGTTTGTTACAAGTGGTCAATTCACATGAAACGAAAATCGGAAGCGAGATTAAAGTACCAAGATCTTGTGGCCGAAATGGCTTTTAATTCGGATACAGCGTACTATACAGCGGATTTGCAAAAGCCGATGGTTCTTCCAAAAATGGAAGAAGCCGAGACATTGTTCACACGAAGACTCGTTACTTTCAATCAAAGTTTCATTCCTCTCGGAGCCATAGAGAATATGCGGCCGTTTGTTTTTCTCTGGCACGAGGGAATTGCAGGAAGACTCGAGGAGGACATAATCAGTGCCTTTTATCAATTCTTTTTGGAAAATAGAGACAAGAAGAGAGTGGTTCTTTGGCTCGAGGATTCCTTCCAACAAAACAAGAATTGGAAATTTCTCACGTTCTTGGTTTATATTATTAATTCAAATGAAATTGAGACTGAATGTATAGAGATTTATTACTTTGAAGCTGGACACAGTTGTTCTTCAACGGAAGCCTTTTTTCATCAAATGGAAACGTCTTTGAAACGCAAGACGAAAATTTACGACTTCAAGGACTTTGAGAATGCCGTGAAGCAAGCGTGTTGCAAAAATGTTAATTTGAGATCATTGACTCCTTGGGATTTTCGGGATTTTAAGGACCTCTCGTCTCCTCAGAAACTCAAGACTTTGATTTCTAAACCCCTGAGAGACGATATTCGATACCTGAAGGCTGTGAAGGGAGACTATGTTCTTAAATTTAGGATGAACTACGACGATAATGTTGAGTTAACCGATTTAGATTTTCTTCAAATGAAAGTGTCGAAACTTGGATTTTCCAAGCCTGAAGTCATGGGCAGTTATCGTGGAATTCCTGAGGAGAAGAAGAAAGAAATTATTGAAAAACTTGTAAACAAAATGCCGGTCAGTAGACGACAATTCTGGTACGATTTACCCGAAGGTGATTTTCTAGATCTTATTGATAATTATTCTTAAAAGCCCTTAAGAAGTCTTCTAATTGTTCGATTTGTCAATTGGGAAAAGCTCAAATTGAAATTTATTTCATTTCATTTATTTCATTTATTTAAACATTATCATTTCTAAAATTGAAAATTTTAGAAACTAAATTATTTTAAATAATTGAAATATGAAAAAAGTAGAGAAATGTATAAACGAAATGATAAAATGAAAAAAATACTCAACAGGAAAGAATCAAAGAACGAATAAAAAAAAGAAATGGAGAGAAAAAAGATGAAAGCTAGAAACTGAAAAAAAGCCGAAAAAAATTAGCATTTACTTTTTTGATAAGAAAAGATCATGATAATCTAAATTTAACTATCTTTAATATATAATATTTATGATTGATGTTTGTTTTTTACATCCGCTGCTTTTTATTGTTGTTAGAATAGTTGAGCATGAGGCCTTGTAAAACTATTCCAACAACAATTTATGTTAATATACATTTGATTCATATATTGAAATAGAAAATAAATAATTAGAAACGAACGGAAAAGAATTAAATGAAAATTTAAATATTCGTTTTTAATTTGAGCTTAAATCAATGGACTGAATCTGCAAAATTGCGAAAACTGTAAAAAGATTTAAACTAAGTTCATTATAAATGAAAGGTGTTCATTTAAATTTAATCATTTATGAAAGTTTATTGTAACTGGATTATTTTCAACATTAAGTTATATGTTTTTTCTTCTAGAAATGGAAAATAGAAAGAAGTGTTCTTTTTTACTTTTAGAAAATAAGTAAAGTATTACATTTGTCGTTCTAAATGTAAGACATTTTTTCAAACTACTGTATAAAGTTGTATATAGTAAACACAAAGAAATTATTAAACAAAAATATCTATGAATAAATATAAAAAATACGAATCTTTTAACATTTGACCTTTGTTAAAGACTTAAATTATAAACAATAAATTAATAAAGTAAGTGAAGAGTTTACAACATTTCTGATCAACGACATTCTTTTGCAAATAATAAAAGTTTAAACAACGACTCTTAAGTGGCCTAAAAGATGAAAAACAATACATTGAAATATTAAACAATACTAAATAATACTAGTACTCTTGTAATTAAATAATAATTATTTATTTCAATCATTGTTATTAAATCATTATGGTTATTAAATCGTTATTAAATCATTATCGTTATTAATTAATTATTAAATCATTATCGTTATATTAATTCGTTATTAATTCGTTATTAAATCATTATTAAATCATTATCATTATTTTAATCATTATCGCTCAATGTTTAATTATTGTCATAAAATTGTAATCATTATTAAATTTTAATTTTTGACATTTAAATTTAAAGATTTAAGAGAACAACATTTTTTAAATAAAATGACACAAGTAAATTGGTATAAATAAAATGGCATAAATAAAATGATAAACAAAATTACATACGTAGAATGGCATAAATAAAAAGACAAACAAAATGGCGTAAATAAAATGACAAACAAAATGGCGTAAATAAAATGACAAAGTGGCATAAGTAAAATGACAAACAAAATGGCGTAAATAAAATGACAAATAAAATGGCATAAATAAAATGACAAACAAAATGGCGTAAATAAAATGACAAAGTGGCATAAGTAAAATGACAAAGAAAATGGCGTAAATAAAATGACAAATAAAATGGCATAAATAAAATGACAAACAAAATGGCGTAAATAAAATTACAAACAAAATGGCGAAAATAAAATGGCATCAATAAAGACGTAAACAAAATGATAAATAAAATTACTCAAAATTAAAAGATAAAATTACATAAGTAAAATTAAAAAAAATTGCACAAATAAAATTATAAAATAAAATTCCATTATAATCAAATAAACAATCTTTCTAGCAAGAAAGTTAGCGAGCTAAAAAGGAGAACAAAATTTCGGCTTTGTAAGTAGCTCCTTCATATTACAAAATAAATAAATAACATTTTTTATCAATAAAAAAAGCGCTATTCTTCGTTAATAAAGTCGTTGCGAGTTTCATCTTCAATAGAAAATCGAAAAAAGCATCTTATCATTACAGTCAAGAAATGTAAAGAGATAGGCTGAAACATAATAAAAATGTAGATATCGTGAAAAAAGCTTTGACAACATTTTATTTATAACCGCAGAAAAAGCCATGTACACTTTCACACGAGGTTGATCGTAATTTTGTATTAACGTCGAAAATTTACAATAATCAAACGTACATACATAAATATAAAGTCGACGGTATTGCACGTGTTTGCTTTTTTTTTCTTTTCTTGAATGTATGTGCCAAAATGGTACAAAAATTATTATTTCAAACATTATTTTTCGCAACACTCGAACAACTTATTACTCTGTGATAAGGTGGTGTGTGATTTGCATACCAGTGAGAATTGCTAAAATTGCATTTCGTCGTGCGTTTAGTTATTGGAGAGCATTTGAGTTTTTATACGTGATTTGCAATATATGTATTTAAAGTCAATAATTAAATACACGGCCGGAGCGGGTGGAAGGAACGATTTTGGTGTTTTTTTTGCGCTTCTATAAATCTACCTAAATCTAATAATTTTGTAACTGCGATGAGTATATTTTTTTTCGTTTTCTATTTTTTCTCAAATATAGCCAATCTCTTTTCTTAAATGTTACGCAATGAGAATTTTGCCTTTACTTTCGTAACCATCGCTATTAAATTTTTTTTTTTTAAATTTTTTTTATTTATAATCTTTGTCTTTTTGTACCCTTTGGTACGCTTTTTTTTCTTTGTTTTAAATATCTCTCTGTCTCGCGTGGAAAAGCATTTTTTTATTATTTGTGTCCTCCGAAAGAAGTCAATTGAAATTCGTGTGACGGTTTTTATCAACACCATTTCATACTTATTAATTATATTCTTTTAATTATTGTAGATCACAGACAACTTGTTCTTAAGTCATAAAAACAGTTCAATATCTTTCCCCGAGGGTAAGAAGTATCTGCTGCAGGCGTATCAATTTTACACGCTCATAATTGGATCATAGTTCAATAAACTCTAAGCACTCGGCGTATAAAAAATTTATTAGGGCGTAGATGGATCATGATTTATGTTTGTGCATTGCTTAATTCGAGATTATTCAAGAAAATACTTTCAACTCAATTCTAACACGAATAAAGCTTCATTCAATTTCTCGAATAACGATTAAAAATAATTAAATAATAACAAAATAATTAAATTCTAAAATGAAAATATTTGATTCAATTCGAAGACGAAAATGTTAGACTCAAAAAAATATACAATTTTCTTTTGGCTCAATTTTTGAAATGAACATTTTGAAATTCTGTTTCTAAGATGAGACATTTAACAATAAAAGTGATTTTCAGGAGTATCATTCTTTGCATCTTTTATTAATATAGATTTGTAAACAAATTGATGTAGATTTATAAACAAATTGATATAGATTTATAAACAATTGATACAAGTTTGTAAACAAATTGATACAAGTTTGTAAAGAAATTGTTATAAGTTTGTAAACAAATTGATATAGATTCATAAACAAATTGATACAAGTTTGTAAACAAATTTTTATAGATTTATGAACTATGAATTGCAAATTCAATCACTCTTGCTGAAACAATTTATACAAATATTTGTTTATTCACAATTTACATTATTCAGTTAATCAAATTCCATTTTATTCTGAAATACTTTGTAAATTATGAAATTTATTAACTAAAAGGAATAACAGCACCGATAAAAGGCAGTGAACGAATTTAATTTGTTCCAGCAAATTTTAGATAAAAACATCTTTTACCCGTTTTCACCGATTCATTCCATACATTCGCGATTTGTTTTAAGCAACAAAAGAACAAAAAATGAATTGAAAAATGCTTCCAACTAAAAGAAAAATTAGTTGGAAAATGTTTTGAAGCAAAAGAAAAATTACGAA
>WNHD01000236.1:0-47552 GCA_011057455.1 Ganaspis sp. Gsp50 | reverse complement strand
GTGTAATTGTTATGTGTGACTTCTGCGCAAGTGTAGTTGTCATATTTGGCTTCTGCGCAAGTATAATTGTCATATGTGGCTTCTGCGCATGTGCAGTTGTCATATTTGGCTTATGTGCATATGTAGTTGTCATATTTGGCTTCTGCGCATGTGTAATTGTTATGTGTGATTTCTGCGCATGTAATTGTAATTCTAATTTCATATTGTAATTCTCATAGGTGACTACTGCGCAGAATTGTAATCCTCACAAATGACTACTGCGCATAATTCTTATTTTCATGGGTGACTACTTAGCAGAATTCTAATTCTTTGGGTGACCACTGCGCACATTGTTATTCTTGCGGGTGACTACTGCGAAGAATTGTAATTCTCGTGGGTGACTACTACGCACAATTGTGATTCTCACGGGTGACTATTGCGCCGAATTGCAATTCTCATGGGTGACTACTGCGCAGAATTGAAATTCTCCTGGGTGACTACTACTCACAATTGTAATTCTCACGGATGACTACTGCGCACAATTGTAACTCTCTCGGGTGACTACTGCGCACAAATGTGATTTTCATGGGTGATTACTGCGCACAATGGTGATTTTCATGGGTGACTACTGCGCGCAATTGTAATGTTCACGGGTGACTACTGCGAAGAATAGTAATTCTCGTGGGTGACTACTGCGCACAATTGTATCTCTCTCGGGTGACTACTGCGCATAAATGTGATTTTCATGGGTGACTACTGTGCCCAATTGTGATTTTCATGGGTGACTACTGCGCGCAATTGTAATTTTCACGGGTGACTACTGCGCACAATTGTAATTCTTACGAGTAATCTTCAAATTCAAATTTTTATTTTGGAGGCCAGGCCCTCCAAAACTCTGCGAATTTCTGCTTCTGAATTACATCAAAATCATTTTCTTTGTTATTGTTTTAAAAATTATATTGGAAAGATTTATTTTATTTCTCATAGCTGTAACTTTCCCTATTGTATCGATTTTTCTTGCAGCCCTCCAAGTCACAAGAAAGTACACAAACCATCTTTTACAAGTTTTCAATAAACTCTGGAGTTTAAAAATAAATTGGAAAATGCCACAATCTTTAAATAAAGTTTCTAGAAATGTTAAGTTTGAAACTAAGTTACAAAGAAACTTATTTCAAATTAAGTTACAAAAATGTTGGATTTTCTAGATCTTAAATTTAAGCTCTAGAAAAAAATTAAAGAAAAAAATTGTCCATCTTTTGAGAGAGCTATAAAAATATAAATTCGTAAATTCTTGAAATTAAAACAAGTGGAAAATAATCATGTAAGATTTAAAATTCATAATTTTTATTCAGCTTATCTTGAAAGATAAAAGTTTTCGTTAAAAAAATGACAAATATTTTTTTTTGCTTATAAACTGTATTAAATTTTTTAATTAATAAAAAATCTATAATAGTTATTGTTGTTGTTATTATTCTTGCTTTTAATCTTGTTTTTATTCTTGCCATTGATATTGTTATTGTTTTCATTATTTTTTATTAACTATTGTATTATTGTCGTTGTTGTTTTTGTCATTATAATTGTAATCGTAATTATTGTTGTTTTCATTATTATTATAATTGCTATTATTATTGTTTTCAATATTTTTGCAAACGCTATTGATGTTGTTGCTGTTATTATTGTTGTAATCACTATTTTTGTTTATGCTATTATTTTCCATTGTTTGTGTTTATGTTGCTGTTTTCCATTGTTTTTGTTTTTGTTGTTTTTCATTGTTTTTGTTATTGTTTCTCATTGTTTTTGTCTTTGTTATTGTTTCTCATTGTTTTTGTTATTGTTATTGTTTCTCATTGTTTTTGTTTTTGTTATTGTTTCTCATTGTTTTTGTTTTTCATTGTTTTTGTTATTGTTATTGTTTTTCATTGTTTTTGTTATTATTATTGTTTTTCATTGCTTTTGTTATTGTTTTTCCTTGTTGTTTGTCAATTTAGAATCAAAATCTAAATTCCCTAAGGTGCTTTTCAGAAAAATATTACTGCAGCTATTAATTCAAAAATAAAATATTATATAAACTATAAAACACTTTATATAAAATATAAAAAATACCGCATAAAGAATAGTACCTAAAAAGCGTATACGGAATAAAATATTAAACAAAATATCGCCTAAAACGATTTATAAATTATTATCATTCAAGTTTCTATCACAAAAATTTTGCAAATGTCACTATTTTTTAGGGATTTTTGAAGTTTTCCAAAACGCGATATTTACAAACAAACAAAAAATTAATATTTATACACTGCGATATGGAAGATCGACTTACTTAATGCAAATGATCGACTAGTTTCATGAATAGAACATAAGCGAAGATTCATATACGTATAACAAAGATAATGTTTACACATGAATATTACATATTATGCAACATAATCGGCTTTGAATAACTAACTCTTGGAAAATACACAACCTGAATGTTATCACCATCAAGATATATGTAAACGCTTCAATGTAGTTCACACGATTTTTGTGTTCTCGTTTAACCTCACTCTGGAAATGGTAATTCAACATACTCAACTTTACAACTCTACGTGAATATACCACTCCATTGATAAAATTAAACAAATTTACATGCAATAATTGCGTCGCAATTGTTTGAATTTATCATCCACTTTCATTATCAATGAAAACTTTAACAAAATAACCACCAACAATTGTCCACTTTTGTTTTTTTTCATGAAGCTATAATTGTACAAATTAAAGACATTTTTGAGAGTAGAATATCACTTCAGATAAAGTTTTTTTTATAATTGAAGATTTTTCTATATTGTAGATTTGTTTGAATCGCAAACATCGCCCAGAACATGCGTACAAATTGAAGATATTTCACTATTGATTTGTTCAAATTGAAGTTATCTTCTAGTTGAAATAGAATTCAAATTGAAAACGAGTCCAAATTGACAAATGATTTCAAATTGAAAACGAGTCCAAATTAGCAAATGATTTCAAATTGAAAACGAGTCCAAATTAGCAAATGATTTCAAATTGAAAACTAGTCCAAATTGACAAATGATTTCAAATTGAAGACGAGTCCAAATTGACAAATGATTTCAAATTGAAGACGAGTCCAAATTGAAAAATGATTTCAAATTGAAAACTAGTCTAAATTGAAAAATTATTTCAAATTAAAAACGAGTTCAAATTGAAAACATTTCTATAGCAAAGATTTGTCTAAATTGAAGATATGTGTTATAGATTTTTCCAAATTGAAGATATATTCAATTTGGAAATGTGTTCAAATTAAAGAGATCTCCAAAATTAAAGATTTGTAGAAGTTGAAAGTATGTTCAAGTTGAAGATATTCTCATGTTGAAGATATGATCAAGTTGCGGATGTTCCCAAAAAGAAGATACATCCAAATTAAAAATGTCCCCAAATTGAAGATATCTTTAAGTATACAACCAAGTTAAATATGTTGCCACATTGAAGATATCTTTAAGTTTGAATATGTCTCAAAATTGAAGATATCTTCAAGTTGAATATGTTCCCAAAATGAAGCTATCTACAAGTTGAATATGTTCCCAAAATGAAGCTATCTACAAGTTGAATGTGTTCCCAAAATGAAGCTATCTACAAGTTGAATATGTTCCCAAATTGAAAATATCTCCAATTTCAAGCTATCTCAAATTGAAGATATCTCCAAATTGAAGATACTTCTAAACTGAATTAGTTCTCAAATTGAAGATATAACCACATAATCACAATAATTTCTTTAATCATTTTCCAATAAAAAAAATTAATTTAAACACTCTATTTCATTTCATTTCTTTCTAATAAAACCCAATAAAGAATTAAGCAGATCTCTAAACTAACTTTTGCATTAATTTGCTGCAAACGAGGAAACGAATATTCACAATAATCGATAGAATACCAGCTGCAGGAATTTAATGGAGCATTATAAAGTGAAAATTTATTCAAATTTCAGCGCAACTGTATGGAACTCGCAACAAGCCACATAAACGAATTATTGAGCATGGATAATTACAAATGGCAAATAGCTACCTTCGCACGAGCTTACTGGCACACAATCAAGTGCCAGTTACGCTCCCAGTATGACGTACAATAGTCACTGGTACCCAACTCACCGGAAATAAGAAGCAGCGCGTACGAATTTACTATTGTTATTTAGTAACCCTTCGTTCCGTTTTATTCCATTCTCGTCAACAGAGACCGGACGTGAGGTCAGCCGCGGCTCGTTTAAGTCCCGAGCCTAGAGCGAGAAGCACCGTGTCAAGGGGGAAACGGAGAAAGACGAGAAAACAAACTCACAATCATAATAATGATAATTCTCGTGAAAGCACCTCTCGATTTGTTCAGTGGAGCCGGCAGACTGGAATTCAAGACTCGGAGGACAGAGGCAAACGTAAAGAGAGTGTCAAAGAGGGAGAAGAAGCTACAGAAGGGGGAGAAAAAGCTACAGAAGAGGGAGACAAAACAAGGATAAAAGGAAAATAAAACAGAGAGGAAAATAAGGCAAAGAGGAAAATAAGGCAAAGCGGTAAAATGAAGCAATAACAGAAAAAATATAGCAAGGTGGAAAAATAAAAAAAGGAGAAGAAATAAAGAACGGAGGAGAAATAAAGAAAGGAAGAGAAAAAAAGAAAGGAAAAGAAAAAAAGAAAGGAAGAGAAAAAAAGAAAGGAAGAGAAAAAATGATAAATGAGAAAGAAAGAAAAAATAAAGAGAGAAACAAAGTAAGGAAGAAAGGAAAACCAAATAAAAGTAGAAAAAGTAAAGAAAAGAGCAAAAAGAAAGAAGAAAGAAAAGAAGAAGTAAACAAAGAAACGAAAGGCAAAATGGAGCAAAGATTGGAAAAATGAAGAAGTGAAATTGAAGAAGCCAATTGAATAAAAGAAAGAAATGCGAGAAAAGGAGGAAAAGTAAAGAACGTACAAAATGAAGAAAATACAAATAGAATAAAAATAAGAAAGAAGAAATAAAGAAAAGACAGAAGAAATAGCAAAAGGAAGAAGAAATGGCAAAAGAAGAAGCAAAATAAAGAAAAGAGAAACAAAACGAAGAAAAAATAAAGAAAAGACAGAAGAAATGGCAAAAGAAGAAGCAAAATAAAGAAAAGAGAAAAAAAGGAAGAAGAAATAAAGAAAAGACAGAAGAAATGGCAAAAGAAGAAGCAAAATAAAGAAAAAAACAAAAGGAGAAGAAATAAAGAAAAGACAGAAGAAATGGCAAAAGAAGTAGTAAAATGAAGAAAAGAAAAACAAAACGGAGAAGAAATAAAGAAAGACAGAATAAATGGCAAAAGAAGAAGCAAAATGAAGAAAAGAGAAACAAAAGGAAGAAGAAATAAAGAAAAGACAGAAGAAATGGCAAAAGAAGAAGCAAAATAAAGAAAAGAGAAACAAAAGGAAGAAGAAATAAAGAAAATACAGAAGGAATGGCAAAAGAAGAAGCAAAATAAAGAAAAGAGAAACAAAAGGAAGAAGAAATAAATAAAAGATAGAAGAAATGGCAAAAGAAATGACAGAAGAAGAAACAAAATAAAGAAAAGAGAAAAAAGGGTAAAATAAATAAAGAAAAGGCAGAAGAAATGGCAAAAGAAGAAGCAAGATGAAGAAAAGAGAAAAAAAAGGAAGAAGATATAAAGAAAAGACAGAAGAATTGGCAAAAGAAATGACAGAAGAAGAAACAAAATAAAGAAAAGAGAAAAAAAGGTAAAATAAATAAAGAAAAGACAGAAGAAATGGCAAAAGAAGAAGCAAGATGAAGAAAAGAGAAACAAAACGAAGTAGAAATAAAGACAGAAGAAATAGCAAAAGAAGAAGAAGAATGAAGAAAAGAAAAACAAACCGAAGAAGAAATAAAGAAAAGACAGAAGAAATGTCAAAAAAAGAAGTAAAGAAAAGAGAAACAAAAAGAAGAAGCAAAATGAATAAAAGAGAAACAAAAGTAAGAAGAAAAAGCAAAATGGAGAAGAGAGAGGCAGAATGAAGAATTACTAGACAAAAAGGGAATTGAGGGAGAAGAGAGTCCCTATAAGGGGGAACGGATGGAAAAAGGATACTTTATTAATTACGAACGCCTTGAGCACATTGCCACTTAGACACGAGTTAAAAAGATCGCTAATAACAGGGCATGAGGCTTCCACTTGGCTCTTGTTTCTTATTAAAGGGTTAAGTGTTCCATGTCACTTTTAAATGCATCGAATACTGAAACTTCCGGTGAATGGACACATGATAGGCGATACATTTTTCGGTACTTGAAAATAGTCGCTAAGCTTCACTTTTGTGAGTGCTCGATATTCAAAATGGTAATTTACAGTAAAATTTAAATTTACGAACTTTAGAGCGACATAACCTCTACGTTTTCTACAACGGTTATTCAATTCTTCTTATTAGACATTTAGAAGTTGAAGATATTTTAAACTTGAAGATAATTGGAAATTAAAAAAATACTTTCAAGTTCCAGATGATTTTGAATTGAAAATGTTTGTAAATTGAAGATGTTTCCATGTTGAAGATGTTTGCATGTTGAAGATGTTTCCATGTTGAAGATGTTTCCATGTTGAAGATGTTTGCATGTTGAAGATGTTTCCATGTTGAAGACGTTTCCATGTTGAATATGGTTCTGAATTGAAAGTATTTCTGAATTGAAGATATCTCTAAATTGAAATAGTTCAAAGTAGAAGAATCATCCAAGTTGATGATTATTCCAAATGGAAAATACTTCCTAGTGAAAGAATCTAGCAAATTGAAGATGATTCTGAATTGAAGATACTTCCAACGTGAAGATAATTCTGAATTGAAGAAACTTTCAAGTTGAATATTATCCTGAATTGATGCTACTGCAAAGTTGAAGATCCTTGCAAGTTGAAGACAATTCTGCATTGAAGAAACTTCCAAGTTGAAGAATATCCTGAACTGAAGCTACTTCCAAGTTGAAGATATGTACTTCCAAATTGAAAATACTTCCTAGTGGAAGAAACTTGCAAGTTGAAGATGATTCTGAATTGAAGATACTTTCAACTTGAAGATAATTATGAATTGAAGCTACTTCCAAGTTGAAGATACTTCCAAGTTGAAGATATTTCTGAGTTGAATATACTCCCAAGACGAAGATACTTCAAAGTAAAGATTGTTTTGAATTGAAACTACTTCAAAGTTAAAGATACTTGCAGGTTGAAGATGATTCTGTATTGAAGACACTTACAATTTGAAGAATATTCTGAACTGAAGCTACTTTCAAGTTGAAGATACTTCCAAATTAAAAATGATTTTGAATTAAAGATAATTCCAAGTTAAAGATTATTCTAAATAGAAAATATTTCCAAGTGGAAGAAACTTTGAAGTTGAAGATGATTCTGAATTGAAAATACTTCCAAGTTGAAGACGATTCTGAATTGAAGATATTTCTGAGTTGAACAATTTTCCAAGTTGATGATGATTCTGAACTTAAGATACTTCGAAGCTGATGATTCTGAATTGAAGATATTTCTAAATTAAAGATATTTCTGAATTGAAGATGATTCTGAACTGAAGCTATTTCTGTATTGAAGATACTTGCAAGTTGAAGATGTTTTTGAATTGAAAATATTTCTAAATTGAAAATATTTCCAAATTGAAAATATTTCCAAATTGAAAATAATTTCAAGTACTTTTTTTATTTGAAATCTACAAAAATTTAACAAATAATTGAAAAACAATTATAAGCACGTGCCTAATTAATAATACAAACCCTAATTGTGGAAATTGAGCGGAAATCGTAATTATGTAGCCGTTTCGCAGAATGGCCGGAACCATGTGTGAAATATCCCTGAAATGTCACAGATTAAAGAAAGGGAGTGACAAATGAAAACTATAGAAGGGAGAGAGAATGTATAGAAAAAAGGAGGAATTTTAGAGCATCTGCTCGAGAGTCTGGGTCGACATTAAGTCCTGAAACGCGACACCTAATCCCGCCTTGAAACGTATTAAGTAACTGCTTTCTGTCGGCAGAAACCAGTGACTTGCAACGAGTAACTAGAGAAAGTACTCGGCATCCGATATGCGAAAGGAAATAAGAAATACGGATACTTTCAAGATAAAGATAATGGACAAGGATTCAATAATCCAGCAGGCACAAATCTTTTTAATCTTGAAGTCAAGATCAAGGATACAAAAAATATTTCAAAAACTTACTTAAAAATTTTTTCTGAGTTCCTTGATAAATTATTTAATTAATTATCTTTGGAGCAGATAGCTCGATAAATTCTTTCCTTTAAACTAAAATACCCAATTTGAAGTCTTAAGACTTGATAAATTCACAATTTCATTTACTTAAAAATGTACTCTAAATGAAGATATTTTTTTAAGTAAAGAATAATATAATAAGTTAGAGCAATTGATAAATAAATTAAAGGTTTTTTTAAGATACGAATACTTAATTGAAGTTACGAATAATTCAAATAGAAGATATTTTTAAAATGAAGACTCTTTGAAACTGAAGACATTTCTATGTTAACATTACTTTAAAATTGAAGATATTTCCAAGTTAAAAATACTTTCAAAATAGAAGATATGTCTAAATGAAAAATACTTCCAAATTGAATTTTGTTTTTAAGTTAAAAATACTTCCAAATTGAAGTTGTTTTTAAGTTAAAAATACGTTCAAGTTGAAAATAGTTCCAAGTTGAAGATACTTTTATGTTGAAGATGCTTTTAAGCTAAAAATACTTCCAAATTGAAGGAAGAAATAAAAAATAAAAATAAAAATGCAATCAAAATTGAAGATATTTCTAAATAAAAAATTGAAGATATTTCTAAGTAAAAAATACTTCTAATTAGAAGTTGTTTTTATGTTAAAGATACTTTTAAGTTGAAGATAGTTCCAAGTTGAAAATACTTCCATGTTGAAGATTCTTCCAGGTTGAAAATACTTCCAAATTGAAGATATTATTGAAATAAAAATACTTCCAAATTGAAGATATTTCTAAAATGATCGTACTTCCAAATTGAAGATATTATTGAAATAAAAGTACTTCCAAATTGAAGACGTACTTCCAAATTGAAGATATTATTGAAATAAAAGTACTTCCAAATTGAAGATATTTCTAAAATGATCGTACTTCCAAATTGAAGGTATTTCTAAAATAAACGTACTTTCAACTTGAAGCTATTCTAATACACAAAGTTACTTCAAATTAAACACCCAATTAATTTAAAGTGCACTGAAAATAGAAAAACAAAAGCAATAAAAAATATCACTGACAATAAATAAAGATCAAATTTGAAAACATCGAGAAAGTAGAAAATACGATGCAAAAGTGAAGTATAAAGTTAAAAATAAGAGGCAACATAATATAAAGTAAAAAAAACAGCAAGAAAGTTTTTCCGTTATGCACTGAGGGAAAAATGCCTTTCTTGGTGGGATATGCAAAAATAGAAGACGTCGCGGGACTACCATAAATATCATTCAATTTATTCGAAATGGCATGTAGCGAGAAAAGTTTACAAATCAGAAAATGCAGAGGCTGTTTGTCTTGGGAGAGGAACCTTTTTCCGATTTTTCTCGGCAAAAGTTTTAAACTCATCGTGCTAGACGTTGCGGGGGCTATAAGCCGTAAGCTCCCATCAGACGGGTAAAATCTAAACCAAAACATCTGTATTGCGTCCGTCTTATTCTCCCGTATGTGCCTTTTCGGCACATCCTCTGTTTTTAAAGAAACCGCCTTTGTCAGCCGGAAACAAATCCACTCTCAAAAAAAGTAGAACACAAACAAACACGCGGGAGTTAAAAATATTTGCTTACTGTGAATAGATTTTTTCAAGAATTGTAAATTTTTCTATAGAGAGAAGATAAAATTGCGATTTAAAAATAAAAAAATGTTTATTAATTCAAGGTACTTTTAATAAAAGAGTAATTTAAAATAAAGGAATTTGCAAATTGGAATTATTTTGTAGAGAAAAACATTTCTTTGTTGAAGAAATTTCAAATTGAAGCCACCATTTTGTTAAAAATACTTGCAAATTAAAGCTACTATTCTGTTAAAAATACTTGCAAATTAAAGATATTATTAAGTTGAAGATACTTTCTAGTTGAAGGTAATCCTAAGTTGAAGTTACTTTTAAGCTGAACATGATTCTTAATTCAAGATATTTCTGAATTGAAGTTATTTCTAGCTTGAAGATACTTTCAAGTTTAAGATACTTCCAAGTTGAAGATACTTTCAAGCTGAAGAAACTTTCAAATTAAATACTCTTTCAAATTGAAGATACTACCAAGTTGAAGATACTTTAAGGTTGAAAATATTTCCAAAATTGAAGATGCTATCAATTTGAAGATACTTTCAAGTTGAAAGTACTTTTAAGTTGAAGTTACTTTTAAGTTAAAGTTACTTTTAAGTTGAAGTTACTTTTAAGTTGAAGATGATTCTTAATTGAAGATAATTCTGAATTAAAGTTATTTCCAGCTTGAAAATACTTTCAGTTTAAGATATTTCCAAGTTGAAGATATTTCCAAATTGAAGATACTTTCCAGCTAAAGATACTTTCAAATTGAAGATAATTCTGAATTGAAGATACTTCCAAGTTGAAGATACTTTGAGGTTGAAGATATCTCCAAGTTGAACATACTTCCAAATTGAAGATGAAGATATTTAAAGATGTTTCAAAAGTTGAAGATATTTTCAAGTTGAAAATACTTCGAAGTTGAAAATATTCCCAAGTTAAAGTTACTTCCAGGTTAAAGATACTTTCAAACTGAAGCTACTTTCATGTTGAGAGTACTTCCAAGTTGAAGATATTTTTATTTTGAAGGTACCACCAGGTTAAAGTAACTTACAACCTGAGAATATTTTTAAGTTGAAAATACTCCCAAATTGAAGATACTTTTAAGTTGAAGCAACTTTCAAGTTGAAGATAATTCTGAATTGAAGATATTTCCAAGCAGAAGATAATTCTCAATTGAAAATATTTCCAAAATTGAAAATGCTATCAATTTGAAGATACTTTCAAGTTGAAAGTACTTTTAAGTTGAAGTCACTTTTAAGTTGAAGATGATTATTAATTGAAGATATTTCTCAATTGAAGTTATTTCTAGCTTTAAGATACTTTCAAGTTTAAGATACTTCCAAGTTGAAGATACTTCCAAATTGAAGATACTTTCAAGCTGAAGATAATTCTGAATTGAAGATACTTCCAAGCTGAAGATACTTTGAAGTTGAAGATATCTCCAAGTTGAAGATACTTCCAAGTTGAAGATAATTCCAAGTTGAAGATGCTTCCAATTTCAAGATATTTCAAAAGTTGAAGATATTTTTAAGTTGAAAATACTTCGAAGTTGAAAATATTTCCAAGTTAAAGTTACTTCCAGGTTAAATATACTTTCAAACTGAAGCTTCTTTCATGTTGAAAATGCTTCCAAGTTGAAGATACTTTTATGTTGAAGGTACCATCAAGTTAAAGTAACTTACAACTTGAGAATATTTTTAAGTTGAAAATACTTCCAAATTGAAGATACTTTTAAGTTGAAAATTCTTCCAATTTGAAGATGCTTTTAAGTTGAAAATTCTTCCAAATTAAAGATACTTTTAAGTTGAAAATTCTTCCAAATTAAAGATACTTTTAAGTTGAAGCAACTTTCAAGTTGAAGATAATTCTGAATTGAAGATATTTCCTAATTGAAGATATTTCAATGCAGTAGATAATTCTCAATTGAAAATATTTCCTAATTGAAGATTTTTCTAAGCTGAAGATAATTCCAAACTGTAGTTAACTTCACGTTGAAGATATTTTTTACCAGAAGCTAATTCCAAATTGTAATTTCCTTCAAGTTGAAGATATTTCCAAATAAAGATTTTTTTCTAATTTGAAACTGTTGGCAAATTTAAAATGGTTTGAAGTTAAAAACAGTTCCAAATTGTAGACATTTTCCAGTTGAAGACATTACCAATTTAAAGCCATTTATTATCATTCTTAAATTGACATTCGAATTTCGATATATTCTACCTTCTCTCATTCCAAGATGTTCATTTATCAATTTTAATTTCAATTTATAAATTCTTTTTTAATTCTAGCTCGTTTCATTTTTATTATTCCCTAGTTTTACATTTACATTTTTCGAAAATCTTCTTCAGTATTTTTCAAGCGTTTACATTCGTCTTAAATTTTTCACAAATAGTATTATCCGTATAAATTTCGTTGCAAATGGCAAAATAAAAAATGTCACGTTGAAAAGAATTGCGAGTGTATAAATCCACTTTTTCCCGATTTGAAAGCGGAGGACTTTGAGAAAAATTATTTCGCATTTGAAAGTGGGAATTTTTCGTGGTCATGGGTGCACATTTGGGGTGCATAAAGCCTCGACATAAGCCTATTAACACACGAGATTTATTTTCATCCTAGAGCGCAGTAGACTTGCACCTGTTTACACAGTCGCCATTTGTCGCTGACGCTTACATCAAATTCTAAAAAAATTGAATAATGAGTTAATCTATGCTGACAAAACTTTGAAAACTTGTCATTAACAGTAATGGATGTTATTGCCTCGCAAGCCAAAGTCGATATCAAAACTTCACAACAGTGAGATAAAAAAAGCGGAATATATTTTCCGTCAAGAAGCGTAATAGGAATTGATAAAAAAAATAGAAAAGAGAATTTAGGGGATCGAAAAAAAGAGTTGAGAATTTATTATTCTCTTGAATACATTTTTTAAGTAGATTGTGGAGTGAATTTAAATGCGTAAAATTCATAATTTTAAGAAAAAGATATTTTCTGACTGAAGATATTTGCCACTTAAAGATATTCACAACTTGAAGATATTCGCAATTTGAAGATATTCGTAATTTGAAAATATTCGCAAATTGAAGATATTCGCAATGTGAAAATATTCGCAACTTGAAGATATTCGCAAATTGAAGATATTCACAATTTGAAGATATTCGTAATTTGAAAATATTCCTAAATTAAAGATATTCGCAATTTTAAAACATTCCCAAATTGAAGATATTTGCAATTTTAAAACATTCCCAAATTGGAGATATTCACAATTTGAAAATATTCCCAAGTTGAAGATATTACTTTATTGAAGATATCCCAAGCTAAAATTACTCCAAAGTTCAAAGTACTCAAGAATTGAAGATATCTTTAAGTTCAAGATATTTCCCACTTTAAGATATTACCAAGTTTAAGAGATTTCCAATTTTAAGATATCTCCAAGTTTAAGATATTTCCAAGTTAAGGATACTCCCAAGTGAAAGATACTCCCAAATTAAAGATGCTCCCAAATTGAAGATACTATCAAATTAAAGATACCCCCAAGTTAATAATATTACTAAGCTGAAGATACTCCCAGATTAAAAACACTTTCATTAAGTTACAGATATCGCAGGGTATAGATTATTCAAAGTTAGCGATTTTTTAAGATGATACTTCAAAGTTGAAGATATTACTAGGATAAAAGTAATCCCAAGTTGAAAACAATTTTTACTTGCAGATATTACGGAACTGAAGTTACTCACAAACTGAAAATTCTTTCAAGTTGAAGATATTTCGAAGTTGAAAATACTCCCAAGTGGAAGATATTTGCAAGTTGAAAATGATCCAATTTGAAGATATTTGCAAGTTGAGAATGATCCAATTTGAAGATATTTGCAAGTTGAGAATGATCCAATTTGAAGATATTTGCAAATTGAAAATGATCCAATTAAAAGAGATTTCTAAGTTGAAAATAATTGAAAGTTAAAAATACATTAAAGTTAAAAATGTATCTAAGTTGAAGAGATGTTGAAGGTACTTCCAAATTGAAGATACTTCCAAGTTCAAGATAATTTTAAACTGAAGATACTTACATGTTGATGATATTTTCAAAATTAAGGATCGTTTTTATTTAAATATATTCAAGAGTTGATCATACTTTGAAGTCAATAGCACTTCAAAGTTGAAAATACTACAAAGTTGAAAATACTACAAAGTTGAAAATACTACAAAGTTGAAAATACTACAAGGTTGAAAATACTACAAAGTTGAAAATACTACAAGGTTGAAAATACTACAAGGTTGAAAATACTACAAGGTTGAAAATACTACAAAGTTGAAAATACTACAAGGTTAAAAATACTACAAGGTTGAAAACACTTTTATCTTGAAGATACAACCAAATTTAATATGCCTACAAGGTGAAGCTATTTCCAAATTGAAGATATTTTTAAGTTGAAGATATTCCTAAATTGAAAATACTTTAACGTCAAAAGTACTTCAAAGCTGAAAATACTACGAAGTTGAGTTTCAATGTTGAAATTTCAATGTTGAAGATACTCTAATGTTGAAGATATTTTAAAGTAAAAGTTATTACTATGCTGACGGTAAAATCTACTACATTCTCAATTTAAAGATATTTTAAAATTGAAGTTATTTTCAAAACAAAAGTTAAAGACAATTTCGAATATTTACGTTTCGACTATTTTTTAACAAGTAATTGCAATTTTGCATTTTTAAATGATAAAGAACCGTCGAAATGTTAACGAGATCTCGTTACGGTTTGACAGTAATTGGACTTAAAGTCAATTTGTTCCGGCTGTTAATTTCAATTCAAGACACTTAACAAAATCTTATAATTTTATGTCCTTCGTGCAGTAAAGAGTATAATAGTAAATCAAAGATACTGTAAAAGAATCCAAAATATTATTAAAAAAACAAAAGATTCTTTAAAAACTTATTGAATAAATAAATAAATACAAATAAATACAAATAAATAAAAAAATAAACAAAATAAATAAATAAAAATAAATAAACAAATAAACAAAATTAAAAAATTTAAAAAAAAATTTAAAAAAATAAAAAAATAAAAAAATAAAAAAAAATAAAAAAAATAAAAAAATAAAAAAGAATCAAAGATTTTTATTTCCACTAAAAGCAGTCATTATTTACGACTGTAAACGAAACAAATTAAATAATTAGGAAGAAAAGAAAAGCTAAAGAAGAAAGATAAAAAATGAAATGGAAAATACAACGCTGGAAATAAAATATTTTTTCAGCTTATCACGTCTTAAATAAGAAAAGGAATAATGATTATTTGAAAAATGGAAATGTCGGCTGAGAATTTGTTAAAGCATGCGAATCATGCATTAAGTAAATGGGATCACTGTGTCTGGTTCTCAGACATAGAGGGGTATAAATCGATAATTTCTACCACCCTCGCTTTCCCCTAACAAAGTGATTTATCATCTGGAAAGCAAAATATTATAATAAACTGTGTGATTGAGAAAATATTTACTAATCTTCTTTTAAAAAATAGGAAAAAATTATTTTAATTATATTTGTTTTAAGAATCCAATTGTCAATTGATTAAAATAGTTAACATTAATTTACATTTGAAATACACACTTTGGGATAATTATAAATGTCGCTATAATTAGATAGAGTTATTTTATGGTGAGACCTGCTCTTTGAGAAAAAATATTGCCTTACAAAGACCTACGAAACAAAGTGTATCGTGTACTACGCCCATTACATTTGCAAGAAAATGGCTTAGTATTCAAACAGCAATTGTGTACTTGGGAGAGAAAAGAATTGCAAAGGTTTACGAACCCTGAAGACTTGCATTCAGGGAATTAGGTTTCGAATATAAAAAAAAAGAAAAGGGACGTTTTGTTATTTGTTCTATATTTGGTGAATACTCGAGAGGCAAGAAAAATAAGAAAATTGAAAAAGAAAATTGAATAAAAAAGTTATAAAAAAATGGTGGACTTATCAACAAATATTTCAGTGTTTTACAAATTGAAAATGCTACAAATGAAAGATGCATCTAAGATGAAAATACTCTAAAGATGAAGATGAATTTAAATTGAAATTACTTCAAAGATAATGAATTTTTGAAAACTGAAGATAATTTCAATTCAAAGATATTTCCGTGTTGAAACAACTTTAAAGTTGAAAATACTTCGGAGATGAAAATGAATGTATGATAAAAATAATTTTAAGTTGAATATACTTTCGAGTTGAAAAATTTTCAAGTTGAAGATACTTTCAAATTGAAGCTACTTTCAAGTTGAAGATACTTCCAAGTTGAAGATACTTTCAAGCTGAAGCTACTTTCAAGTTGAAGATACTTTCAAGTTAAAGCTACTTTCAAGTTAAAGATGCTTTCAAATTGAAGATACTTTCAAGTTGAAATTAATTTAAAGTTGAAGATATTTTCAGGTTGAAACTACTTTATAGTTGAAGATACTTTCAACTTGAAACTACTTTATAGTTGAAGATATTTTCAAGTTTAAAGTACTTTAAGTTAATGATACTTCCAAGTTGAAGCTACTTCCAAGTTGAAGCTACTTTCAAGTTGAAGATACTTTCAAGATGAAGCTACTTTCAAGTTGAAGCTACTTTCAAGTTGAAGATGCTTTCAAATTGAAGATACTTTCAAGTTGAAGATACTTGCAAGTTGAAGGTACTTTCAAGTTGAAAATATTTCCAAGTTGAAACTACTTTCAAGTTGAAGATACTTCCAAGTTGAAGATACTTTCAAATTAAAGATACTTTCAAATTGAAGATTATTTCAAATTGAAGATTATTTCAAATGGAAGATACTTTCAAGTTGAAGATGCTTCCAATTTTAAGATATTTCAAAAGTTAAAGATACTTTTAAGTTGAAAATACTTTATAATTGAAGATATTTTCAAGTTTAAAGTACTTTAAGTTAAAGGTACTTTCAAGTTGAAAGTACTTTAAAGTTGAAGATATTTTTAAGTTCCAAATACTTTAAAGTTGAAAATATTTTTAAATTGCAAATACTATAAAATTTTAAATATTTCCAATTTAAAAATACCTTAAAGTCGAAAATATTCCCCTCTTGAACAAATTTCAATTTCAATTTCAATTTCAATTTCTATTTACAAAAATGCTTCTAAATTATAGACATCTTTGACGTAACCTTTCGTCTTATATTTACACCTTATCGATTAAATAATAATAAAACCAACGAACCGAAAAATAGAAATGTCACAATAAAGACTAAATAACCAATTAAATCAATACCTATTCAAGATTGACAGGCCAATAATTTTGGAAATTAATTCTCGAATAAAAAGTATTTTAATTCAATGAATTGGAAAGCTGGTCCTATGATTTATGAATCTTCAGGGAGCCGGGAAATAAATTGTCAAAGGACATTCTTTAGAATAATGTAGTTCCCTTGAAATGTAATATTTTTACAATTTCCAGCACGATGAATTTAATCCGGATATTAACTTGAATAAATGGACATCCGAGCGACACATTCCCATGAACTTAATATTCGTTAAAACAAACTAGAATCTACGTTGAAATAAGCAATGGGAATTCAACACAAAGCGGGGTGAGAAATTTATAATTGCTGTATCGTATTTCCAGCTTCTAAACTTCACCAACATTTGCGAATTAAACTCCCGTTTTCTAATTAACATTTTCTGTTAAACATGCCGTTAATAAATAAAAACACAAATACACACGTACTGAGACACACATACACACACAAACGCACACACATATGCGCAAACAAGCTCATACGCACACACATACACACACATATTTACATACATAAACAAATTTATCATCCTTGACTTGCATAAATCAATAGTTTGTAAATATCTACAAATAGAAAAAAATTCATTACCTTGGAAATGTCTGCAATTTAGGAACACCTTCACCTGAAGAATATCTTCAAAGCAGAAATATTTTAAAATTAAAAATGTTTTTAAATTAAAAGTGTATTCAAAGTGGAAATATCTTCAAGTTGGAAATATCTTCAACTTCAAAGCATCTTCAATTTCAAATTATTTTCAATTTGAAACAATCTCCACTTCGAAAGTATCTTGAACTTGAAAATATCTTCAACTTGAAAATATCTTCAACTTGAAAGTAGCTTCAACTTGAAAGGATCTTCAACTTGAAAGGATCTTCAACTTGAAAGTATCTTCAACTTGAAAGTAGCTTCAACTTGTAATTGTAAGTATCTTTAACTTGAAAGTAGCTTCATCTTGAAAGTATCTTCAACTTGAAAGCATCATCAATTTGAAAGCATCTTTAACTTGAAAATATTATCAACTTGATAGACTTTCATTACGGAAAAATCATCAACTTTAAAGCATTTTTCAAAAGTAAAATATCTTCAACTTGAAAGTAGCTTCAATTTGAAAGTATCTTCAACTTGAAAGTAGCTTCATCTTGAAAGTATCTTCAACTTGAAAGTATTTTCAACTTAAAATATCTTCACTTTTAAAGTATGTTCAACTTAAAATATCTTCACTTTTAAAGTATATGTTTAACTTGGAAATATTTTCAGCTTTGAAATATCTTCATATTGAAGTGGTCTTCAACCTGAAAATATCTCCAAAATGGAAAAAACTTCAACTTGGAAAAATGCAACTTGAAAGTATTTGCAATTTGAAAGTATCTTCACCTTGAAAGTATCTTCAACTCGAAAGTATCTTCAACTCGAAAAAATCTTCAAGTTGAAAAAATAGTCAACTTGAAAGACTATTCAACTTGAAAGGATCTTCAACTTGAAAGTAGCTTCAACTTGTAATTGTAAGTATCTTCAACTTAAAAGTAGCTTCATCTTGAAAGTATCTTCAACTTGAAAGTATCTTCAATTTGAAAGCATCAACAATTTGAAAGCATCTTTAACTTGAAAGTAGCTTCAATTTGAAAGTATCTTCAATTTGAAAGTATCTTCAACTTGAAAGTAGCTTCAACTTTAAAATAGCTTCATCTTGAAAGTAGCTTCATCTTGAAAGTATCTTCAACTTGAAAGTATCTTCAACTTGAAAGTATCTTCACCTTGAAAGTATTTTCAACTCGAAAGTATCTTCAACTCGACAAAATCTTGAATTTGAAAAAATAGTCAACTTGAAAGACTATTCAACTTGAACGTATCTTCAACTTGAAAGTATCTTCAACTTGAAAGTATCTTCAACTTGAAAGTATCTTCAACTTGAAAGTATCTTCAACTTGAAAGTATTTCTATCTTAGAAATATCTTCAATTTGGAAATATTTCTAACTTAGAAATACTTCTAACCTCAAAATATCTTCAACCTTCAACGTTGAATATAGAATAATATTTTCTACTTCGAAATATCTTTTACATAATTCTATTCAAATTCAGAAGTATTTCCAATTTAAAAAGACTTTAATAGCCAAAATATCTCCAATTTAAAAAGATCTTGATATCCAAAATATCTTCAATTTGAAATATCTTCAAAATAAAATTATCTTCAACTTAGAAACAACTTCAATATGGAATTATTTCAAAGTATACACAAATTTAAATAAATAGTTATCAGTAAAGTCTATCAATAAATACGATAATCATGTTTATAACGACAGCAAAGTTCCTCTATTTGACCTTTGGTTGACCTTAAACCACAAAATCGTTTAACGCTCATTTTTACATTGAAATAAGCGTAGGTGTTTGTTTCAGAGAGATGTCATCCTTAAGAGCATTATGCACGTTAAGTCTGATTGTGACAATTGGCATTAGCACTCCTCCATTTATCTCTTGCACTTTCTTTCTTCAGGGGACAATTCCTCCTTTAGTTTTTTCTTCACAGACCATTTCTTAAGTAGACAATAAAAACGCAAAAGATTGACGTTATTAAATGTGTTGAAAATGGCACTAAATGTGAAGAGATAAAAATTCAGTGTATGCTGTCCCAGCACTTCTACGAAAGCAACGACTTAAATTGATGATTCTGTTAAAATTGCTCATCCCATTTGCCGCACCAGCAATTCCATTTCCACCACGAGATGAACTTTTTACAGTTTTCAGAGACTTCATACTACGCCTCTAGACTTAGACTCCAAATAAGTGGCGTGAACTGTTTTTTTCCTCTTCTTTTTATTCTGAGTTTCTTTAAATTTTACTTAAATGGAGTTATAAACAACTTAAAGAAATTAGCCGGATAGTTTATAGTATTTTGTGACAATTCTATATCGTTTTAGTCAGAGTCAATTAATATTAGATTTCAAATTTATACCGATATTAGATTTCAAATTTATACCGATATTAGATTTCAAATTTATACGGATATTGAATTCCAAATATACGGATGTTAGATTTCAAATATACAGATGTTAGAAAGTATTTTTATCTTAAAAATATCTTCAACTAGTATTTTTATCTTGAACTTACAAATATCTTCAACTTTAAAGTATTCTCAACTTGAACTTACAAATATTTTCAACTTTAAAGTATTTTCAACTTGAAAGTGTTTTCAACTACATTTGCTTTCTTACGCATTTAAATTAAATATACTGCGAAGCTGAAGATATACTCTTAAGTTGAAGCTGCTTCCAAGTTAAAGATATTTCCAAGTTGAAGATGATTGCCAAGTGAAGATACTTCCAATTGAAGACATTTGCAAATTTAAGTTGATCCAAAAT
Source organism: Ganaspis sp. Gsp50 (assembly GCA_011057455.1). NCBI lineage: Eukaryota > Metazoa > Arthropoda > Insecta > Hymenoptera > Figitidae > Ganaspis > Ganaspis sp. Gsp50. The sequence continues at coordinate 27,170 of WNHD01000236.1, read as the reverse complement.
TAAAGATATTTCAAAATTAAAGATGATTCCAAATTAAAGATGATTCCAAATTAAAGATGATTCCAAATTAAAGATGAATCCAAATTAAAGATAATTCCACATTAAAGATGATTCCAAATTAAGGATGATTCCAAATTAAAGATATTTTCAAATTGAAGATATTTCCAAGTTAATGATATTCCTAAGGTGAAGACAATCCTAAGTTGAAGATATTTGCAAGTGGAAGGAATTCCCAATTTGGAGATATTTTAAAATTAAAAACATTTTTAATTGACGACATTCCCAAGTTGAAGATATTCCTAAACTGAAGATATTCAAGTGGAAGGTACTTCCAAGGTATCCCCAAGTTGAAGCTATTCCTAAGCTATAGGAAGCTATATAGCTTTTGAAGCTATATTCCTAAGTTGAATATATTCTTAAATTAAGGATATTTTGAAGATAAAAACATTGCAAAGTTAAAGGTATTTTCCAGTTGAAGATACTTTCAATTCGAAGCTATTGAATAAATAAAGTCATTTCTGAGTTGAAGATATTCCAAAATTGAGGATATTTTAATGTTCAAAACATTTCTAAGTTGAAGATATTTTAAAGTTAAAGACACTTTCAGATTGAAGATATTTTAAAGTTAAAAATATTTTCAAAATGAAGATACTTTCAAATTGAAGATACTTTAAAGTTAAAGATACTTTCAAATTGAAGATACTTTAAAGTTAAAGATACTTTCAAATTGAAGATATTTTAAAGTTAAAGATACTTTCAAATTAAAGATACCTTAAAGTTAAAGATACTTTCAAATTTAAAATATCTTTTAAGTTGAAAATATTTCCAACAGACATTTTTAAACTGAAGATAATCTCAACATTTTTAATTAGAAAATGTTTTCAACTAGGAAATATCTTCGAATAGAAAGTATTTTTATCTTAAAAATATCTTCAACTACTACATTTATCTTGAACTTGCAAATATCATCAACTTTAAAGTATTTTCAACTTGAAAATGTTTTCAACCATTTGCTTTCTTGATGATAACTTGAACTAAAAATATTTTCAACTTCCAAATACCTTCAAATAGAAAGTACTTTTTTGTTGAAAATATCTTCAGTATACAAATATCTTCATCTAGCAAATATTTTCAATTCAAAAGAGCTTCAATTAAAAAGTATTTGTTTCTTAAAATTATCATCAACTGAAAAATATTTTCAACTTGCATATATCTTCAACTTAAAAGTATCTTTAACTTGAAAGTAGCTTCATCTTGAAAGTATCTTCAACTTGAAAGTATCTTCAACTTGAAAGTATCTTGAACTTGAAAGTAGCTTCATCTTGAAAGTATCTTCAACTTGAAAGTATCTTCAACTTGAAAGTAGCTTCAACTTGAAAGTATCTTCAACTTGAAAGTATCTTCAATTTGAAAGCATCTTTAACTTGAAAGTATCTTCAACTTGAAAGTAGCTTCAACTTGCAAATATCTTCAACTGCAAAGTATTTTTATCTTGAAAATATCTTTAACTGGAAAGTATCTTCAGCATACAAAGATATTTAACTTTAATGTATTTTCAACTCGAAAGTATCTTCAACCGTAAGATTATTTTATCTGAAAAATATCTTTAACTAGAAAATATCTTCAGCTCACAACGAACATCAACTTCAGTGTATTTTCAACCCGAAAGTATCTTCAACCAGAAATTTTTTTATCTTGATAATCTTCAGCTTCTTGATCTAGAAAATATCTTCAGCATGCACATATCTTCAATTCTAAAGTATTTTCAACTACAATAGAAAGTCTTTTTTAACTTAAAAATATCTTCAATTTGCAAACGCCTCCGACCAGAAAATATCTTCAGCCAGAAAATATTCTTATCCTGAAAATATCTTCAACAGGCAAATTTTTGTTTTTTTCTTGCCAAATCGACAATTAGTAAATAAAATATATATACCTAAGCAATCATCAACTTTAGTAAATCCTTAACATATAAACATTCTAAGTGAAACATTTAATTTTCCAAAAATCTGCATTTCGTGGTTATTCATGACTCAGTAATGTTTTAATAACCCCTTCAACATTGCCCTTTTAATCCCTCCAACGACAATGCATCAAAACCGTCAAACATTCACACTTCAATTCCGAGGCCATGTCAACCAAGTGGTAACATGCAGTTATGTACAAAAATTGCAAAATAAAGCGAAATAACTGTTTCACAACATTTCTCATCGATTTGCTCTAAAGGGTCATTTGGCAGTCGGCAAAGGGAGAAATCCCGTAATTAAAGAGGCTGCAGAAAGTTATGACTGGTTCATCCTCAAGGTAATCGATCGTACTTTCCTCTTTGACTGTCGGTTGTCACGACTCATGGAAACGTGCTCATCCAAGTAACCCCTCATTAACCCCTTTCAACGCGACCAATGTCCGGCTTCTCGCCTTTGTCAACTGCATCCTTATCACAAAGTTACAATTCACATTTTTCGTGTCTTCTTTTTACTTGACTTTTCTCTCTCTCTCTTTCTCTCTCTCTTTCTCTCTCTCTCTCTCTCTCTCTCTCTCTCTTCCTTATCATAAAGTTATAATTCACATTTTCGTGTCTTCTTTTTACTTTACTTTTATCTCTCTCTCTTTCTCTCTCTATCTCTTTCTCTCTTTCTCTCTCTCTCTCTCAAATTCATCGCATCCAACGTCCAGGCATTTTTTAGAATCTCCTTTCTCAAATACTCATGTCAGAACCAAAAATGTCCACAAAAAGAATGTAAAGCTCTTTATATATTCCGTTTATTTTACTTGCTGGAAATTAAAGCTCAAGCGAATAATTACCACGCTTAAAATCGTTTATTCACAAATGTAAATCCAGTGAAACTGTAATATTAAAGAGCGCCTCTGCAATATGAGCTTTTCGTACACAAAGAAGCAAATAAAATTTATAATATTAAAATTCAAATTTTGCTTTTAATTACCTCGATCGTTAGCTTTGGAAAAAAACATACACTGTTTGAATTTTTTAAAGTTTTTCAATTAAAGATAATAATGAGTTCAGGAATATCTTCTTTCTTGTAATAGCTTCATTTTAATATTATTTTCATCTTACAATTAGTAATAGCTTCATCTTGCAAACAATAATATCTTCAACATTAGCAATATCTTCATCATTAGTAATATCCTCATCATTTTAAGCATTCCATAAAAAAATTAATTTTAATTGTGTTAAAAAAGGTCATTTTGAGTTTTCTCGACAAGAAATGTTGTAATAATGTAATAAATTATTATTTTCAAGATGTCTTTAAAAGTACACCAAGTTTTTGGGATGCTAAAATGGCCCCCGCAAAGAAATCATCAAAAACTCTAACCATCTCGATGTTATTTTAAGCACTCCAACGAAAAATTAGTTTTCATGAGTTAAAAATGACCATTTTGAGTATCTTTAACAAGAAAGTAATTTCATTTTGTAAGTATCATCAATTTGAAAGTATTCTCAAACCGAAAATATCTTCAACTTTAAATTAGCTTTAGTTTGGACATATCTCTACCTTTAAATAATTTCCAACTTAAAATTTCTTCTACTTGGAATTAACTTCAACTTAAAATTAGCTCTGTTTTGAAAATATTATCAACTTTGAAGTATTTTCAAAGTGGAAATATCTTCAACTTGTAATTAACTTTAACTTGAAAGTATCTTCAACTTAAAAGTAACTTTATTTTGAAAATATTATCAACTTTGAAAATATTATCAACTTTGAAAATATTATCAACTTTGAAAATATTATCAACTTTGAAAATATTATCAACTTTGAAGTATTTTCAAAGTGAGAATATCTTCAACTTGGAATTAACTTCAACTTGAAAGTATCTTCAACTTGAAAATAGCTCCAATTTGAAAATATCATCATCTTCAAAGTTTTTTTTATTTGAAAAATACCATTGACTTGAAATTAACTTCATCTTGGGAATATCTTCAACTTGAAATTATCTTTATCTTGAAAATATCTTCATCTTGAAAATAGTTCCACTTTAAAAATGACATCAACTATTCTCAAATTTAATTAAGAATGTTTTTCAACTTTAAAGTATTTACAACTTGGAAATATCTTCAACTTCAAAATAGCTTCCATTTGAAAGTGTAATCAATTTTTAGTTATTTCCAACACGAATGTAGCTTCAGTTTGAAAATAACATCAACTTGTAGCCATGCTTAACTTGGAAGTAGCTTCATTTTGCATCCTCCTAGGGAAGCATTGTTGGAAATTTCTTAATCTCGGAACTATCTTCAATTTGCAAATAGCTTCAATGCGGAAATAACCTAATGTTGAGAATATCTTCAATTTAATACTTCAACTCTACAACTTCAACTCTTCAACTTTGAAATTTCTTCAAGAGAAGTTATTTCGATATTGAAGAAATTTCAAAAACACCAGGAAGCTTCAAATCGCTTCAACTTCAAAATAGCTTCAATAATCAAAGTTAAATCTACCATCCGAAATTGTTATAAAATCAACTCTATGTTCATTATTCCAGATTAAAGGAAAGAAATACGAATGGTAAATATTTGAAAATTGAGGCAGACTTTGTACTCATTCGAGGTGTTATTAAAAACGAAAGATATGATTGATCGTGTACGGTGCTAGTTTACCGATAATGGAAAAAGTGGGTTTTTATTAGAGACAGTGCAGTTGACGGCTTTTCATAAAAATCGAGAAAGAAGTTTTTAGAAGGATGCTTCGAATAACGTTTGATATTTATAAATGTTTGTAGAGTTTGATAAAAGAAAAAAAAATAACTCCGTTTGAAGTAAGTGTCAATTTGTCGGTATTTGAAATACCAATTTGTCGACTTTCCAGTTTCAAGATTCTCACAGTCAAAAGCATAAAGTTTGCTTCTTATGAACTTTTCAAGCTGGGCGTTTCACAAACTGTATGAAACTCGTAAGTTTAAATTTTCAACTATATACATATTCTGAAAAATTCAAAGGTGAAAAGATATTTGAGTCTTCTGCACCTGCGTTTATTTTCGACAAATTTAAAATTCAACGTTTATAACCAAACGGTCGTAAATGTTGTATGTAATTTATCATAAATTTAACGTACTTTAGAGTTTTTTTATTAGTCTATTACATTTTTTTTAATGTTTTTTACATTTTTTCCATCAATACGATTTTTTGATAAATTCTACTTTACATTTTATCTTCTCATCATTTTTGCTGTAAATAGAAGATATTAGTAATTTTCGGAATCTCCCGAATTGAACACACTTCTAACTCATTTATATTACTGGGCTGAAGATAATCTCAAGTTGAAGCTGCTTATAAGTTAGACATTTCCAAGTTGAAGATGATTCGAAATTGATGATGTTTCAAAAATTAAAGTTGTTACAAATTACAGATATTTCCAAATTTAACATGCTTTTAAACTAAAGATATTTTCAAATTGAAAATGTTTTCAAGTTAATGATATCCTTAAGTTGAAGATATTCGAAAGTTGAAGTTATTCCCAATTTGAAGATATTTTAAAGTTAAAAACATTTTAAGTTAACAATATTCCCAAGTTGAAGATATTTTAAAGTTAAAAACATTTTAAGTTAACGATATTCCCAAGCTGAAGATATTTTAAAGTTAAAAACATTTTAAGTTAACGATATTCCTAAGTTGAAGATATTCCCAAGTTGAAGATATTCCCAAGTTGAAGATATTCCTAAATTCAAGATATTCCAAATGGAAGCAATTTTGAAGTTAAAAATATTACTAAGTTGAAGATACCAACAAGTTGAAGTTGTTTTAATCTTCGAAACAATCTAAGCTGATGAACTTCTCCAAGTGAAGATATTTACAAGTTCAAGATATTCCTAAGTTTTAGGTGTTCCTAAGTATAAGATGTTCCTAAGTTAAAGCTATTTTAAAGTAAAAGATCTTGAAAGTTGAAGATAATTCCAAGATGAAGATACATTCAAGTAAAAAATAATTCCAAGGTATCCCCCAGTTGAAGCTATTTCAAAGCTAAATACATTCCTTAGTTGAATATCCGCAAATTGTGGATATTTTGAAAATTAACACATTCTTAAGTTGAAGATATTCTCAAGTTAAAGATGCTTTCAAATTGAAGATGATTTCAAATTGAAGATACTTTCAAGTTGAAGATACTTTTAAGTTGAAGCTACTTTCAAGTTGAAGCTACTTTCAAGTTGAAGATACTTTTAAGTTGAAGCTACTTTCAAGTTGAAGCTACTTTCAAGTTGAAGCTACTTTCAAGTTGAAGATACTTTCAGAATGAAGATACTTTGAAGTTGAAAATAATTTCAAGTTGAAAATATCCTCATCTTAAAGATATTTATAAGTTGAAGACATTTTTAAACTGAATATATTCTCAAAACGAGGTTATTTCCACATTGCAGCAATTTACAATTTGAAGATATTTCACATTTGAAGATATTTCTAAAATGAAGTTTATCCAAGTTAATAATAGCTCCAAGTTGATGATATTTTCAAAATGAAGCTACTTTCAAGTTGAAGATATTTTACGTTTGGAAATACTTTAAAGTTGATGATTTTTACGTAATGAGGCACTTTCAAGTTGAAGATATTCCAAGTTGAAGATACGTTCAAATTGAAGGTATGTTCAAGTTGATGATATTTTCAAAATGAAGCTACTTTCAAGTTGAAGATATTTTACGTTTGAAAAATGCTTTAAAGTTGATGACTTTTTCCGTAATGAAGCTCTTTCAAGTTGATAATATTTTCAAGTTAATGATACTTTCGAGTTGATGATACTTTCAAGTTGATGATACTTTCAAGTTGATGATACTTTCAAGTTGATGATACTTTCAAATTGATGATACTTTCAAGTTGTTAATATTTTCAAGTTAATGATACTTTCAAGTTGATACTTTAAAATTGTTGATACTTTCAAGTTGATGATACTTTCAAGTTGATACTTTCAAATTGATGATACTTTCAAGTTGACGATACTTTCAAGTTGATGATATTTTCAAGATAAAGATTATTCCAAATTGAAGATATCCTCATCCTGAAAATATATTTTTTAAGATTTTTTAAAATCGAAATCAATCCCAAATTACAACTACAACTAATTCAAAGCTTCTCCAAAACTGAAACTACTTCCAAATCAACAATAAAACCCCCCTTTTTGATTATCGGTAAACCATACCCGATCAATCACATCCTTCATTTTTAATAACACCCAGAAGTTGTACAAACTCGGCCTCAATTTTCAAATATTTACCGGCAGTGTATGTTTTTTTTTCTTTCTGAAAGATAAGTATAGAATCGATTTCAAGCGAGTTTCATCTTGCAGAATTTGTACCCGATTGATGAGGAACTTTTGTAAAGACTTTCGATATATCGCACTGGATTGAATAGTATATTTAGGCTGGCATTATGTGCAGGTCAGAGCTATTGAATCGCGGCGTGAAAATCGGCTGAGCCAGATTCTATAGGAACTATGGTAGTAGTTGGTTTTTTTTATTTGGTCCTCACGCCAAAGTATCTGCGAGGGGAGGACAGAAGGTCGATGAACACGCGGCTAGAATAGACAGCTTGAAAGTGGGGATAAGCGATTTTCCGGATGGCCCAAACACAAGTCCATACATATGATGGCATCTGGAAGTGTTTTCTTTTCGATTCTGCTTTCCTTATTCCCTCAAAGGAGAGATCCTCTCATTTTCACAAACTCGTGTTATCTGCAGATTTACACGGTCTACTTTCCGAAAATAGTATTTTCTTTGAAATTGTTATAGGACGCTCTCTTTTATAGAAGTCAGGGGAATAATGTTTGTAATAATGCGATTGTAAGTCAAAGAAAGAATGGATTTGAGAAAAAAGGAATCTTTAGTTGTTAAATCAATTTCTTTTGTGTTATGAAGAGTTTGGATAAGTCTGCATTTTTATTTCCGATAATATAGTATACATATAGTAATATATTTATATTCCGAAGTTTAGTTCTTTTTTATTGTTACAGATTTTTTTTATGTGTTTAGGACACTAGTGTGTGTGAAATCATTTTATTGTTAAGATTCTAAAGTTGTAGGTGTTCAAGAATTGAAGGTAGTCCAAAGTTGAGGGCATTTCAAGATTGAAGATATTACAAAGTTAAAACATTCCAATGGTGAAGATATATCAGAGTTGAAGACAATTCAAACTTCAAAATAATTCTACGTTTAAAACATTCAAAACTAAAGTTGAACATGATCAAAAATTGAAAGCTTTTCAAAGTAGAAGACGTTCCAAAGTTGAAATCCTTTCAGAGTTGAAAACGTCCAAAGTTGAAAATATTCGAAAGTTGAAAGCCTTTCAAAGTAAAAGACGTTCTAAAGTTGAAAATGTTCCAAAGTTGAAAGCCTTTCAAAGTAGAAAACGTTCTAAAGTTGACGATGTTCCAAAGTTGAAAGCCTTCCAAAGTTCAAGATGTTCCATATTTGAAAGCTTTTCAAAGTTTAAAACGTCCCAAAGTTGAAAGCCTTTCAAAGTAGAAGACGTTCTAAAGTTGAAAATGTTCCAAAGTTGAAAGCCTTAAAAGTTGAACATGTTCCAAAGTTGGAAACGTTCTAAAGTTGAATATGTTCCGAAGTTGAAAGTCTTCCAAAGTTGAAACGTTCCAAAGTTGAAGATGTTCCATAGTTGAAAGCCTTTCGAAGTTTAAGACGTTCCAAAGTTGAAGATGTTCCATAGTTGAAAGCCTTCTAAAGTTGAAAACGTTCCAAAGTTGAAGATGTTCCATAGTTGAAAGCCTTTCGAAGTTTAAGACGTCCCAAAGTTGAAAATGTTCCAAAGTTGAAAACCTTTCAAAGTAGAAGACATCCAAAGTTGAAAATGTTCCAAAGTTGAAAACGTTCCAAAGTTGAACATGTTCCGAAGTTGAAAGTCTTCAAAAATTGAAAGCGTTCCAAAGTTGAAGATGTTCCATAGTTGAAAGCCTTTCAAAGTTGAAGACGTCCCAAAGTTGAAAATGTTCTAAAGCTGAAAACCTTTCAAAGTGGAAGACGTTCTAAAGTTGAAAATGTTCTAAAGTTGAAAGCCTTTCAAAGTTGAACATGTTCCAAAGTTGGAAACGTTCCAAAGTTGAGTATGTTCCGAAGTTGAAAGCCTTCCAAAGTTGAAAACGTTCCAAAGTTGAAAACGTTTCAAAGTTGAAGATGTTCCATAGTTGAAAGCTTTTCAAAGTTGAAGACGTCCAAAAGTTGAAAAATTTCCAAAGTTGAGAATGTTCCAAAGTTAAAATCCTTTCAAAGTAGAAGACATCCAAAGTTGAAAATGTTCCAAAGTTGAAAACCTTCTAAAGTTAAGTTGAAGTTGTTCCAAAGTTGGAAAGCTTCTTAATTTGAAATAAAATGAAATAAAATGAAAAAATACAGTTAAAACACAATTAGAAAAATTTAGACAATTAAAAATAAAATTACTGAAAACAAGAAAAGCCATTTGCTAGTTTTCAAATCTAGTTTTTTGCTAATTAAACCGCACTGTGTGGCTTTAACGTAAAAATCTCGTTTAAAAATAATTTTATTCCTTATGTCTTATTTAAAAGATAACAGAGTTCGTTTTAACTGCAGGTCTCATATTTTACTGCAAAAAGCAGAAAAAGATTTGAATGATTTGAAACTCGACGACTTTCGTTTATCAGAGTTGAAGTTGAAATCTTATCTTAAAAGATGGTACTCGTAAATTTTCAAACTGTGGCTTTGAAAGTTTAAATGGCTGTTTAACTAAACTTGGATGTTGGATGGGATGTGCTTAAATTTTCACGAAAAACAAGACGAGTGTTTTAATACTTTTTTTTTAGCTTTTACCGACATTAACGATTTTTCAATTTCTACCGCCCAGAAAATTACTTTCATTTAAATTTTATTGCTAGTATTAAATTTTCATTAAGTTTTATTGACAATATTAAATTTGCAGAGAGCTTTATTAGTCGTATTAGTTTATAGTCAATTTCGCTAGAATAACGAGACAATTAAGAGAAACTTCAGTTACTTAATAAATCGAAATAAAGCGACTGATTTTTCTAAATTTAGAATAGAAGTCCAATTTTGCAAAATTCAGAATGAAGGTACAATTTTTCAAAAATTAGAATAAAGGTCCAATTTATCAAAATTTATAATAAAGTTTCATTTTGAACATTTTAGAATAAAATTCAAAGTTTTAAAATGTAAGAATAAAAGTTCAATTTTGGAAAATTTTAATATAATTCCAATTATGCAAAATTTTAATATAATTCCAATTATGCAAAATTTATAATATAATTCCAATTTTGCAAAAATTAAAATAAAATTCCAACTTTGAAAACTTTAAAAAGTAATTTAAGCTTTTAAATGCAAAATAAAATTCTAGTTTTCAGAATTCAGAACATTCAGAACATTCAGAAAAAAGTTTCAATACTTGAAATGCAGCTTCCAGTTTTAAAATTGAAGCTTGAAGATATCCACAAATTGAAGATATGTAAAAGATAAAACATTCTAAGTTGAAGATAGTCCCGAGGTGAAGATATTTACAACTTTCAGATATTCGTAAGTTTAGGATATTTAAATATGAAGCAATTTTAAAATTGAAGACATTCAAAATTGAAGATATCATCTAGTTGAAGATATATACAAGTTTATGATATTCCGAAATTGAAGATATTCCCAAGTTGAAGAAACATTCAAGTTGAAGATACTTTCTAAGTTGAAAATATTTCTAATTTGGAGATAATTTCAGATTGAAGATATTACTTAGTTGAAAACATCTCAAATTTGAAGCTATTTTAAAGTTGAAAACATTCTAAGTTGAAAATATTCTCAAGGTAAAGGTCTTTATACTAATTTAAGGTATTTCGAAGTTGAAGATATCCCCAAGTTGAAGCTGCTTTAAAGTTAAGAACATTCCTAAGTTGGAGATATTCCCAACTTGAGGATATTTTCATGTTAAAAACATTTCTAAGTTTAAGACATCCCAAAGTTGAAGATATTTCATTATTAAAAACATTCTAAGTTGCAGATATTCCCAAGGTGAAGAAACATTCAAGTTGTAGATACTTCCTAAGTTGAAGCTATTTTAAAGTTAATCATTTTGAAGCTAATTTAAATTTAAAGACTCTCTGAATTGAAGATATTCCCAAGGTGAAGAAACATTCAAGTTGTAGATACTTCCTAAGTTGAAGCTATTTTAAAGTTAGTCATTTTGAAGCTAATTTAAAGTTAAAGACTCTCTGAATTGAAGATATTCCCAAGTTGAAGAAACATGCAAGTTGTAGTTACTTCCTAAGTTGAAGATATTCCAAGCTGAAGTTCTTTTAAAGTTAAAAACATTCCAAAGTTGAAGATATCCCCAAACTGAGGATACTTTAATGCTAAACATATTCCTAAGTTAAATACATCTCAAAGGTGAAGCTATTTTAATATTAAAGACATTCTAAGTTGCTGATATTCCAAAGTTGAAGTTATTTTAAAGTTAGTCATTTTAAGTTGAAGATATTTTAAAGTTAAACTTTCTAAGTTAGAGATATTCCCAAGTTGAAGAAACATTTAAGTTGAAGATACTTTCTAAGTTGGAAATATTTCCAATTTGAAGATATTTGGAAATATTTCCAATTTCAAATTGAAGATATTCCTAAGTTGAAAACATTCCAAATTTGAAGCTATTTTAAACCTAAAGGCATTCTATTTTAAGTTATTCTCAAGGTGAATATATTTACTAATTTAAGATATTCCGAAGTTGAAGATATCCACAAGTTGAAGCTATTTTGAAGTTAAAGACATTGTTGCTGATTTTATTGCTACTATTGTCGTTGTTGCTTATTTGTTGCCATTTTGTTTTTATTTTTGTTTCTGTTATTGCTATTATTATTGTTATGAATGTTATTTTTACTATGTTACTATGTTATCTTTATTGTGTTGTAAAAGTTATTTTTACAATTATGAAATGATTCACTAATTATTTAAACATTTTTTACAAACTAAATGTTGGTAGAGAAAAAAGCGCATTTTCGCACTAGGTGTTGTTTTTATTGTTTCTGTAAAAATGTCTAGCATTAGTAGAAGCCTATGAAATAAAAATCTCGAACGGGAGAAAGACATTTTTTCAACAAAGAGGTGCTTGAGTTAATAAACTTTAGTGAGACACCCGGTATCGAGTTTTACAGCGTGGCATCCTGGCAATGACAGTTTAGCTCGTAAAATATTTCGACCGAACGTCGGGCTACATTCGCCGTGTCTTTTGATGTAAGGGGAATCCAGCTTGAATACTGGGGTTCCACGAACCCCCGCAGAGAAGGAATCGAGGGATTAACAAAGACAGACAATCGAATAGAAACGTCAGAGCGAGAGAGAGGGCAGAGTGCGAGAGAGAAAGATTGGAAGTAGTTAGAAAGGGCGCCAGAAAAAGAGAGAAAACGAGCACTAGGCACAGAATTCGTCAACTTGAAATAAGAGAGCGAGAGGGAGCGAAAGAGAGAGGGAGAGGGAGGAAGAAAGAGCGAATGAGAGAGAAAGAGCGAGCAAGAGAGCGATAGGGATAGACCGATAGAGCAAGAGAGCAAGAGAGAACAAGAGAATGAGAGAATGAGAGAGCAAGAGAGCAAGAGAGCAAGAGAGCAAGAGAGAGAAGGCGATAGTGCAAGGGAGAACGATAGAGAGAGCAAGAAAGCAAGAAAAAAAGAGAGCAAGAGATAGGAAGAAAGAAAAAGAGAGAAAATGAAAAACAAAGGAGGGAAATCTTACAAGGGTGACAGGAGTAAGGGAAACAGAGACGGGAAATCCTATAAAAGAGAAAGAAACGAAGTCCTAGAAGCGAGACAAGAGAGAAAGGAAGTTTCACAGGAGAGGAAGGAGAGAGAAAAAAATTCACGGGAAAGAAAAGAGAGAGAAAAAAGTGAGAAGTGTAATCTGAAAGGGGAGAAACAAGAGAGAAAATAAATTTCACGTAGGAAGAAAGAGAAAGAAAGAGAAAGAAAGAGAAAGAAGGAGGAAGAAAGACAATTTTGCGGAAGAGGAAAGAGAGAGGACAATTTTACGGAGGAGGATAGAGAGAAGACAGTTTTACGCAGGAGGAAAGAAAGAGAAGGAAAATTTCACGCAGGAGAGAAAGAGGAGGACAATTTGACAGGGGTGAAAGAGAGAGAAGGCAAATCTCATGGGGAAGAAATAAAAGAGAAATGAAATCTTAAGGGGTTGGACAGAGAGAGTGAGAAACGACGATTAAAGAAGAAGAGAAAGAAATCCTACAAGGTGAAAAGAGAAAAAGGACAAACTTGGCAAAAAAGAGAGAACGAGAGAGATAGCACGTGGGGTGCGACAAGAGGGTGGATCTATCAAGGGAAGGTGAATTTAGGAGAGAAAAAAGAGGAAATATGAGAGGGACGAGAGGAGAATGTGACAGACGGAGTGTGAACGATAGGGGACAAATGTGAAGGAGATGAAGGAGAAATGCAACTTAAGCAGGAAAAAAGGGTTAGAAAAGGAAAAAAGAAAAGAGAGAAAGAGAAAAGAAGTAGAAAAGAAGGCTGGGGGAGGAAAAAGAGAAGATGTAGAGAAAAGTAAAGGAGAAAAGCAAAAGAAAAAAGGAAAATGAGAAAGAAAAATACAAAAGGAAAAAAGAAAAGAGAAAAAGAAAAAAGGAAAATGAAAAAGAAAAAAGGAAAATGAAAAATGAAAAATGAAAAAGGAAAATAAAAAAAGAAAAGAGAAAAAGAGAAAAGGAAAAGAAAAAAGGAAAAGAAAAAATGAAAAGAAAAAAGGAAAAGAGAAAAAGAAAGGAAAATAGAAAAGGAAAGAAGTAAAGAGAAAACAAAAAGTAAAAAATAAAATAGAAAAGTAAAAGAGAAAAAATGGAAAGAATAAGAGGAGAAAAGAAGTGACGAAAAGAAAGAGCTTTCTTTCCTTGAAAGTGAAAAGAAGAGGGAAAATGAATAACAGAAAAAGGAGGAGAAAGAAAATACAGCAAAAGAAGAAAAAGAAGAAAAAGAAGAGAAAAGAAAAGAAAAGAGTAAGGAAAGAAGAACGGAAAAGAAAGAAATTATTAATAAAGATACTAAAAGAAAATGGAAAAGAAAACGGTAAGAATTAGGTAAAAAAGAGAAAAAAAGACGAAAACGGACGAAAACGGAAAGAAGAAAAAATTTAAGTTATTTTAAAAACATGGAGATTTACAATTTAAAGATATTACAAAATTAAAGATATTTAAAAGTTGAGATTATTTCAAAGTTTAAGCTATTCTCAAACAAAAATGTTACAAGGTTGAAGTAATATCAAAGTTGCTGTAATATCAAAGTTGAAATTATTCCAAACGTGAAGCTCAAGTTGACTAAATTTTTGAGTTAAAACTCTTTCAAGTTTAGAATATTACAAAATTGAAGATATTTCAAAATTAAATATTCCAAATTTAAATGTTCCAAAATTAAATACTCCAAATGTAAATATTACAATGTTAAATATTCCAAAGTTGTGGATATTTCAAGTTTGAAGGTAATTAAGAATATTACAATTGAAGATATTTTTAAAAATACTCTAAAGAGAAGTACATTTTAAAGTTAAAGATATTCCAAAGTTAAGTACATTGAAATTATAGCGAAGTTAGTCCTAAGTTCTGAATATTACAAAATTGAAAATATAACTATGTTGATCAATAAAATAAATGAAAAATAAAAATACGAATCATTTTATTCTTAAATTGAAGATATTTGTAAATAGATGTTTTTGAAATTGAAGATATTTGTAAATAGATGTCTTTGAAATTGAAGATATTCCTAAGTAAAAGATAATCACGCGTTTAAGATATTACCAAGTTGAAGATATCTGCCAGTTGAAACTATTTCTGTGTTGAAGATATTCCTGAATTGAAGACGCTCTTTAATTGAAGATACTTCTAGGTTAAAGTACAATTTATAAATTGAACGTTTTTCCAAGTTGAAGATTTTTCTGAATTAAAGATATTCATGAGTTAAAGATATTTCTGAGTTGAAGATATTTTCGAGTTGAAGATATTCCTGAGTTGAAGATATTACCGAGTTGAAGATATTGCCGAATTGAAGAGATTACTGTGTTGAAGATATTACCGAGTTGAAGATTTTTCCGAATTGAAGATATTTCTGAGTCGAAGATATTGCCGAGTTAAAAATATTTCTGAGTTGTAGATATATCCGAGTTGAAGATATTACCGAATTGAAGTTATTTACGAGTTGAAGATATTTCCGAGTTAAAAATATTTCCGAATTGAAGAGATTACTGAGTCGAAGATATTGCCGAGTTAAAAATATTTCCGAGTTGAAGATATATCCGAGTTGAAGATGTTTCTGAGTTGAAGATATTACCGAGTTGAAGATATTGCTGAATTGAAGAGATTACTGTGTTGAAGATATTACCGAGTTGAAGATTTTTCCGAATTGAAGATATTTCTGAGTCGAAGATATTGCCGAGTTAAATATATTTCTGAGTTGAAGATATATCCGAGTTGAAGATATTACCGAATTGAAGTTATTTACGAGTTGAAGATATTTCCGAGTTAAAAATATTTCCGAGTTGAAGATATTTCCGAGTTAAATATATTTCCGAGTTGAAGATATTTAAGAGTTGAAGACATATTTATAACTTGAAGATATTTCTTAGTTGAAGAGGCTCTTTACTTGAAAATAATCCAAACTTAATGAAAATAAATAGTAATATCAATAGCAAAAAACCAGATGCATAAAAAGCATCTATATGCAACAAGAAAATGTGTGAAGACAGGGTCATTGCTAAAAAATGCAAAAATATTAAAAACTAAAAACATTTCTAGAACTTGGAATGAAAGAAATAATAAAACGGGAGCAGAAAGATAAAAAGGAAAAAGCAAAAAAACAGTGCTCATAGAAGTGCATAAATTTAGAAACAGTGCTTTTTTGTGCCTTAAACAGAAGAAAATAATACTAAAACAAATAGATTAACAAATAAAGGATTAAAAGAAGAAGACAGGAAACAAAATACTAAAAATTTGTGAAACAAAATACTAAAAGAAAGAACTAAAAAGAATACTAAAAAAAAGAAATAAAATACAAAAAAAGATGAAAAACAAAATACAAAAAAAGATGAAAAACAAAAGACAAAAAAAGAAAACAGAAAAAGAAAATAAAACGCAAAAAATTGAAAACTCGAAATGACAAAATTGCAAAAAATACCAAAAAGAAGAATGAGAAAAAGGAAAATAGAATAATGAAGAAAATTGGCAGAAGATGGAAAAAATAAGAGAAAGCAAAAATTAGGAAACAGTTGAAAAGGAAAAGGAAAAAGGAAAAAAGGACCATGCTACTTGGATTGATTGAGAGAAAAGCCAAGAGGCGGCGGCGTTGGCGGCCCTGCTACGGGGTCGTCAATCGATAGCGGTTGCATGCGCCGAAAAACCACCCTCACTACTACCAGTCTCTACCTTTGCCAGCACGTTACAACTGCCGCTTTTTTTATTAATATCCTCATTCTCTTCAACGAATTCTCATTCATTTAATATTACAACTCCTTCAATGACAAGACTCAGCCTCATTAAAATCGATCTTTTTACTAATGATTTTACAAGGCCAGACACAAGGGATGTTTACCCAACGTCAAGAACCTTCTCCAGGGTTCACTGACCCTTTCAAATTCTTTTTACACATATCGCATAACCGTGCAATTAAAAATCCAATATAATAATTGCACCATTCACATGGAAATTTATTCCGACTTAATCTTATGCTTATGAGAGCTTTTTCTAAAAAGGATGAAATTTCAGAGCTTTTTTGGCTCAGTTTCTACGTAACGAGGCTCGTCAAGCAAAAAAAGCATTCTTTTTTAGTCAAACAAAAAAGCATGCGAATGGAGAATAGAAAAATGCACAATAAAAATAAAAAAGGGAATTGTAAATAATATGAAAAATAAAAAAAGGAATTATAAATAATATGAAAAATAAAAAAAAGGAATTATAAATAATATGAAAAATAAAATAAGAATCATAGAAATGAAAAATAAAAAGGAAAAGAATAAGAAAGAATTAAAAAGAATTAAAAAGAATTAAAACGAATAAAAAGGAATTAAAACGAATAAAGAAGAATTAAAAAGAATTAAAACGAATAAAAAAGAATGAAAACGAATAAAGAAGAATGAAAACGAATAAAAAAGAATTAGAAGAATGAAAACGAAAAAAGAATGAAAAAGGAATGACAAAAATGAAAAATAGAAAAGAAATCATAAAAATAAAAAAGGGATGAAAAAAGTGAAAAATAAACAAGGAATCATAAAAATGAAAAATAAAAAGTAAACCATGAAAACAGTATTTAAAAATAAATAAATGAAACGAAAAATAAAAAATAAATCATAAAAATAAAAAAAATATGCAAATAAAAAGTTTTAAAAAAAATATGGGGTTGAATAATTGTAAAAAAGTATGGAAATGAGAAATTGTAAAAAGTCGAACAAATGAAAAATCTGAAAAACAGTGTGCAAATATAAAATGAAAAGACAAATCAGAAAAATAAAAAAAGTATGCAAATAATTTTTTTTTTGTGAAATGCGTCATTCAAATGAAAAATAAAAAAAGAAGTATGCAAATTGTCTAAAAATAAGATAATAATCTATTTTTTGAGTCGCGAAAATATGATGGAATTGTAAAAGTCTAAAAGGCAAAATAATTGAAGTAATTAAAACAATTTAAATAATAAATATCAAACAATAAATAGTGAAATAATAAATAGCAAACAATGAATGATTAAATAATAAATAACAAACAATGAATGATTAAATAATTCCAAAAAATAAATCGAGTCGAAAATAATAAACAGCAAACAATAAATAGTTAAATAATAAATAGCAAACAATGAATGATTAAATAATAAATAACAAACAATGAATGATTAAATAATAAATAACAAACAATTAAAGGTTAAATAATAAATAACAAACAATGAATGATTAAATAATTCCAAAAAATAAAAAGAGTCGAAAATAATAAACACCAAACAATAAATAGTTAAATAATAAATAATAAATAGCAACCAATAAATAATTAAATAATTCCAACTCATAAGAAAATAATCGAAAAGAATGAATTGCAAATAATAAATAACTAAATAATTCCAAAAAATATAAAAATAGTCAAACAAATTGAAATTACTCAATAAACTGAAATATTTAAAGCACTGAAAAGCAAAACATTTCCAATTTTATCAAAATTACCAAAATCAATTAAAACACTGAAATAATTAATTAAATGAAAATCATTAAAAAGCCCCGATTCGTTATTTGAATAAAGAAAATAATATTATCAATTCAAAACCCACTCTGGAAAATCTGTGTGTAAATAATAATTACACTTTTCATGGAAAACTTGTTGAGAAGTAAACGAAAGCGGTTTTAACTTGATAAATTGGATATTTTGAAAAGCAATATTTGCAGTATTTTGGTTTAACAGCTTTCATGTTTTGTCATATTTTATTACTTTATTTACCAATTGTAACCTACTATCAGTTTAGCTGGAAATTTTCCACTGATGAAAAATGCAGAAATGTTGATAAAGGGATTTAAAAGGGAAATAGAAAAAAAGTACTCATCTATCAATAGAAAGAGACTTTAAAAAAGTGAACCAAAAAAGGAGGCTGAAAGCTTGTCAGAAAAACCTTCTACAAACAAGAAATTTTCTGCCTCGAAAAAATTGAGGCATTTTCTAAACATCCACCAATCAAATTACGTTCATTAAAAAAAGAAGTTTTAATTAAAGGGGAGTTCAAAAGAAAATATTGGTCACAAGTAAAATGGAATGACAAAATTAGACAAGAGAATACAGTATTTGAAAAGACAATCAAAAATAGAGAAAGGAATACAAAATTAGACAATAAAATAAAAAATTGCAAAAGGAAATAAAAAATTGGAAAATAAAATAAAAGATTGAAAAATAAAATATTGCAAAAGGAAATAAAACATTGGAAAATAAAATAAAAGATTGAAAATTAAAATAAAATATTGAAAATTAAAATAAAATATTATAATTAAAATAAAATTTTAGAAAATAAAAAAAAGTTGGAAAATAAAATAAAAAAGATGGAAAATAAAATAAACAATTTGAAAATCAAATAAAAGAATAGAAAATACGATAAAAGATTAGAAAACAGAATAATACAAAATATAAGTAAATGGTAAATAAATACAAAATAAAAACAAAATAGAAAGTAGAATACAAAATTAAGAAATAAAATAAAACAAGGCTTCCCTATGAGAAAGCAAAATTACAAAATTTAAGTAAAATATTCAAAGAAAAGAAAAATTTAAAAACAATGATAAAAAATGAAGCAAACATGTAAATTTTATTTTTGGAATAAATAAAAAAAAGGTATGAAACATTTTTTTAATTTAATAATGACAGAGATCGATAAATCGTAGTAAAATTAGTCATGAAAAAAGCACAAAAAATACATTAACAGAAATATCCAAAGAAGAGAAAAGGCCCAACAATATTTTAGAAAATATTAGAAAAAAACATAAATTGTTAGAAAATATAAGGTGAGGAAAGAAATAAGAAAAGAAAAATACAACAAAAATGAAGAAAAGAACACAACAAAATAGAAAGAAAAAAAACTGATTGAGTAGCTCAGTTGGTTAAGGCCCCAGCCTGGAATGGCGCGGAGTTCACTATGCGAGGTTCGCGCCCATTAGCCTGGAATTTTTCTGGCACGTGAGATACTCAAGGCGAAGAGATTTGATGTCGAGAATGAAAATAAAAAACGCGAGAAAATATAAATAAATAAAAAAGAGAAAATAAAATGAAAATGAAAATAAGAAAAGTAAAACAAAATAAAAATACGACATAGGAAAACGAAAAGAAAAATATGAAAAATACAACAAAAGTAAAATATGAAAAATACAACAAAAGTAAAATATGAAAAAATCAACAAAAGTAAAAATAAAAAAAGAAATATATAACAATATGAAAGGGATAGTAAGAAAAGTACAACAAAATAAAAAAATACAAAATAAATATACGACAAAGAAAAATAGAAAGAAAAATATGAAAAATGCAACAAAATAAAAAAATACAAAATAAATATACGACAAAGAAAAATAGAAAGAAAAATATGAAAAATGCAACAAAATTAAAAATAGAAAAATAAAAATATAACAAAATAAAAAGGAAAATAAAAATACAACAAAATAACAAAATAAAAGGGAAAATAAGAAAAGAACAATAAAATAAAAATAACAAAATAAAAATACGAGAGAGAAAAAGAAAAGAAAAATCTGAAAAATACAACAAAGGTAAAAACGAAAATAAGAAAAATATGACAATGAAAACAAAGTAAACAAAGAAAAATATGAGAAATACAACGAATGTAAAAACGAAAATAAGAAAAACACGGCAAAGAAAAAATGAAAATATGAAAAAAACAACAAAAGTAAAAACAAAAATAAGAAAAATACAAGAAAGTAGAAAAGTACAAAAAAGTGCAGCACAAAGGAAAATTGTAAATAGATTTAAAAAAGGGAAAGAAAAAAACGAAAAAAGATAAACAAGAAGAACAGGATAACAAGCAAAAAAGGTGAAGTGACAAAAAAAGTTCAAAGCGTAAATAATTGAGGAAAATAAATAAAGAAGCGTAAAGAAAAGTGAATAGGGGAACTAAAAGTTCCTAATTCATGAAGGAAAAAGTTGCTTTCTAATTGGTAAAAATTGAAATGATGCTTCTGCGAGAACCCCTATTTTCTAATAAAATTTGTTTTCGATTCTCAAGTTCTCTAATTAAGCCCGCATGACGGTTAACCGGAAGCCCATAGGAATTTCAAATTAACTTCCTAGGAATTTCCAATACAGCTATTAACGCCAAGAAGTTATTATTTCGTTTCAAAAATTTCGTAAAATAAAAAAAAATTGATAAAAATTAAAACGAAAATTGATATTTAACAATTCACAAAAGTGTTATTTAAACATTAAAAAATTTAAACAAACATTTTACCGCTGCAATTGCGATGTTTTTTTACACGCCGTCTATGACAAAATTCCCGACATGAAAATTTTTTTTTCATGTCGATGAAAAAAAATTATATGAAATATAATTTCATAAATAATGAAAAATAATTATAGATACAAAATTAAAATTAAATTAATGCAACTATTAATATTTTATTATTTAAAATAATTAAAATTTTGTGAATCTGTTAGAAAGATTTATAAACTATTGGCTGTCTATTAATACTCAAATATCCTCTTTTAATAACGAAGATAATTACACTCAACTCTACGAATAGTGCCACCGCGAATAGTGCCACCACGAATAGTGCCATTTCTTGGAATTTCAGCTCGATCGCTACCCCCTCTTTGCCAACAAAAATACTATGCAAATACTCCAAGAATACGGTAAAATTTCCACAAAGAAATCGACTTGCAGTGGCACTATTCATAGAGTCGACTGTATTGTAAAATGAAAAATTAATTAAAAGCAAATAAAAGTGAGTTTAATTGGTTAGAAGTGTAAACACGTGTATTTCCACGTAGTAAGCTAAGTGGTAAAATGTGTTTTGAAGGTGCTGTTTAAACCGCAAACATCCTTTGAACTTGCAAGTGATTTTCGTGTGGATGCTTAAACCACGAAGTAAGGAACATTAATATGCCGAGATTCGCGCTGGAATTTGAAACAAGTTAGTCAGCAGACACAGAGAAAATTAACAAAATATTCATATTGCATTTGATAATTGCGACTGGCACTAATATTATCACAATGGAATTACAAACTGCGTCGACGTAAACGCACCACTAGCACGCCAACTTAACCACTATATTTAAAATCATGTGCGAATCAATCATTTCTGAAAACCGTTAATTATCACTCCATTCGGAAATGTGTATTTAAAAACGAATTTCGCTAATGTACTTCGATTTTTCTAAATAAAAATTGTTTTTATTAATTAGATTGTATGGTTTGTTGTAATAAAGCACTTTTTGAAAAATTTAACAAAGTTACATCTTTGTTAACGAGTCCAGAATAGGTGGTTTGAGGTTAGGTTTTCAGCGTCTTTTCTTTTTCTTCTTTGTTGCTTTTGAAACATGTCCATCTTTTGTTTTCTATTGTTCCATTGACGCTTTATGAACACATCGATGTTGAAAACCTAACCTCAAACCACCTATTCATGACTTTCTTTTAATTAAAAATTATAATAAATTATAATTAAATTATATAAATTATAATTAAAATTATAATAAAACAATTAAAAATAAACGTTTTCAAACGTGTAACGAAGTGACTTTTTGTAGACGGAGTTTTAATATTTGTCACCGTAAAGTACCGTTCGATTTCTCAATTTCTGTAACGCAGATTTTAAGATTATTTTCTTTGATTTTGTTTGAAGTGAATTTAATATAGTAACGAAACGAGGTTCGTTACAAACGTTAAAACTAGGCCTAGTTAAAACACAATTTTCTGTATGATAAAGAGCTTTTAAGGTTATGTTGCCAGAGTCTGTACGCACAACTGCGCATGCCTTTCGAAACATTTTTCATTGGTGGAAGCTCTTTGGACAAAAATTGTAATCTTGTCCAAAATGATTTTTGTCCAAAGAGCTTCCACCAATGAAAAATGTTTCAAAACGCATGCGCAGTTGTGTAAACGGACGATCTCTTACATAGGGATGGAAAAAAATAATTTAAATAATTAATTAACAATAATAGAAAGTGTGTAGAAATATTTAAAGGTTATAAAGGTATTGGATAAAGGTGTTAAATATTATTATAAGTATTAAAGGTATTAAATATTATTATAAGTATTAAAGGTATTAAATAAAGGTATTGAAATTAACTCTTTCCTTCGAGGATGATTCATGAAAAAAGTTTCTAGTAAAAAAAAAGTTTCTATTGAAGAAAAAAGTGTCTATTACGAAGAAGAAAAAAGTTTCTATCAATTGAAAATTGACTTTTAGAGTTCTCTAATTCCATGTCCTAGTTTACAGAATATAAATGCCGAAAGAGCCTTAACACGGAATAATTAGAGTAGTGTCGACTCATCTAATTTTGGACACATCTGCTAACTGCGCTCATCTGCTTTTATAAAACTCCGTATAATGCTCAACTGTCTCCCTTTTTCAAAAAGTATTTTACTTTCATAATTAACACTAACTTCTCCATGATAAACATGGTATAAATTTAAAAAAAATAACTACAAATTTAAAAAAAACTTTCTTCATGCTATAAAATTGCCGGCAATTGTAAAAATCTTTTTTAAAAGTTGAAAAATGTGCAATAAATTATTGGCACTGAAATGAACATTGTTATATTATTTTTTATTGAATATTAGCTTTTCATTGGCATTCTGATTTGCTGTTATGCATTTTGTTTTATTGAATGAGATATGTGACACGAAAATAAAAGTTATCTCTTGACGTTCCTGGGGCTTTATTACATCTCGACTCATAAAACTTGTCCGAGCTCCAAAAAGCGATGTAAAATTTTACATTTCCAAACGTCAACGCCTGCAAATAACTACTTCTTTTCTTTCTTTATTTTTAATAAATTTAAAAAAAAATGTTCTGGCAATTTTTATTCGTCGGCAAAATTTAAATTTTTCTACCTCTACGGATAGTCACTGCTTATGAAAGCGAGAGAGATAAACTTATGCCAAGCATATGCTTCCTCATTTTTTTAAGTGTGAACACATTTTTCCGAACAAAAATTTTTCTACACTTTGCTTTTAAAATTTTTTATGCTTCAAATAAAATTGAAATTATACTTAAAATACATTTTTTCTATTTTTACTTCAAATAATTTAAGTTGTTCAAAAGTCTGTAATTTTAATAAGAAATTTTCAATATTTGCTATTAAGGGAATATTTGTAAAATTCCTCTCGTTTGCAAATCACTCTCAAATTGAAAATTTCTATAACATTCATAAACATGAAATTAAAGTTGTGTCTTAAGTTTACTCGCAATAATTTAAAGAAATTGAAGTTGTGTCTTAAGTTTAATCGCAATAATTTAAAGAAATTAAAGTTGTGTCTTAAGTTTACTCGCAATAATTTAAAGAAATTAAAGTTGTTTCTTAAGTTTATTCGCAATAATTTAATTCTAAATATATTTAAATAAAAGTAGATATTTAAATTTTCAAGGTATCAACGTATTGTCAATTTGATTTAAATTCATATATGGCGCCAGTGCCACTAGCGCCACCTTCTGCGAAGCGTACAGCAGACATTTTTTATTCATCATTCATTTGAGCAAAGAATGTCGTTCTTATAGGACGCTTTTGTAATTTTCACCTACAACTCTTTTAATTAAATATAATTAGAATAAACTGAAAGTGGAAGTGTTTTATTACTTAATTTTTTTTGAACTTTCATGTTTTAATTCTTTTGAAAATCATTCATCTGCACACATGTATATTCTTTTTAATTCTTCTTGAAAATCGCACACATTTTAATTCTAATACGGTAGTTAGCATTGAAACCAATTGAATTCTGTTTTATTCCTCAAAACTTAAAAACAATTTAATTCGGTTTGTAAGATAAAAATTGTTGATATTTTAATTCATTTTAATCAAACGGAATTTAACCGAATTAAAATCTTGTAATATAAGAATTGCATTAATATCACATTCTATTCAAAGCAATGTAATTTTTGAAATTTTTCGTAACCATTTTAATCCATTTTAATTTACCCCTTCTTGCCGTAACATACACAAAGAAAATTCAACTTTTATTTGCATTGATTTAGTCACAATTATTCGAGAGTAATATAGCAAAGTTGGTATAACCTAAAATTCTTTGTTCATTAGTCAATCGGAAGTTTCTGATTCCAGAATTTCATGTGACAAGATCGATTCACAAAGTGCAATTCTAATTCACAAAATTATTCTCTAATCTCTCTAATCCGCATTCTTAAAATTTAGAAAAACCTTTGTTTGACAACCTATCTTTTTGGGGAACAATAAACGAATATGGCCCTAAATATGGCGACCATCAGAGAAGCATATGAACCTCAGATAACGTCGGTAAGGTAGATTGGCGGCAAATTTTGAATTATTGAAATTTAAGAAAGAAAAATTAAATTACCAACTTGTGTTTCATTGGCTCTGGATTGATAGATTGTTCGTACCTGAAATCAAAAATTAACAAGATTAATAATGATAATAATAAGAATTTAATAATAATGAGAATAACAATAATGAGAGTAACAATAATGATAATTATCAACACTTATAACATATTTTAAAATAATTATAAGAATAAAAATAATAAGATTAATAATAATGATAATTATCAACACTTATAACATATTTTAAAATAATTTTAAGAATAAAAATAATAGGATTAATAATAATAATAATAATAATAATGATAATAATAATAATAATAATAATAATAACAATAATAATGATAATAAGAATAAAAACAATAATAATGATAATAATAAAAAATAACATAAAAACGATTCATTGTAGTTATTTTATTTTACCTCTTGTATATAAATTATGATAACAATTATAATTCTTCTTTGCAAAAATAATAAGAATCCCCACCCTTGCAAAAACTATTCTCGAAAGAAAAACACTAAAAAAACGAGATATCTTTATTTCTTCGTCTCAATTTTATTTTATTTTCCTTTTATTTTCTTCTAAAGGAAAATTAGAATGCAAAAAGGACAGAAATCCAAGAACGATGAAAATAGAAAAGAATCCGAAGATTTGAAATCTTATCTTATGGTTTTGAGATCCGTGTTGTTTTTCTCGGAAAACCAATTACTTTTAAGAGCGAGGCGACACTTTTTCATCGAGTGGAATGCGGGTTGTGTATATAGTTATAACTATATAGACTATATATATATATATGTGCCTACATAGGTATATTGAAAAGAAGAAAAGAAGACATAAAATGGAAACCTTTTGATGGTAGACAAACGGCATTAAAAAATGCCGAGTTCTTTATGGTCGAAATGGATACGTCTCCGGAAATTTCTCATCCCGTAACTTATCATCAGGTAGTTAGTAACACATAATCATCCCGCCATTATATTACCTGAGACCCAAGGAGCCACGGTATTTCGAACCGCCTATTATTATGGATTATAGTCGGTGGCACGAGCTCCCACAACATTACAATCTTATAAGCTCTTTGTATACAAAATGATAAAGGTCACAGATAATTTTGAATAATTTATCATCTCGCCGTAATTAATTTTCGCTCCCACTTTTTCTGTGTTATTAATTTTGCATTCATTCTTCAATTAACCGGGGACACGAAGAACCAATATTTTTTTAGGTCTTATTTACTTTATAATTAAAAACGCGCCTCTTCAGTGTTTTTTGTTTCAAACTTTTGAAATTCAACTCCAGTTCATCATTGGTATTCTCGGCTTGGCAGTGTTTTTTCGCAGCTCGTTGGAATTTTTCTATTTCAGCCCGAGTTGATTTTAAAAGGAAATAAACAAAATTAGAATACTCTGGGTAAGATTAGTGCACTCTTTTGTGATTTTTATTAGCGGTAAAGTAATTAGTCGGGGATATTGTAATGTTTTTTACATTACTGTTCATGAATGGGAGGACGCATATTTTAGGAAATTAATTCAGTTTTTTAATTAAATTGTTCATTTCTTTCGCTGCGAGTTCAGTTTGAACGAATTATTCAATTAGAAGTATTTTCAATTTTAAAGGATCTTCAAAGTAGAAAAATCTTGGATTTGGAACTGAGTTTAGAATAAAAATATCTTCAGTTTTAAAGAATCTTTCATTTCGGGATGTCTTCAGTTTGAAAGTAACTTTGGAAACGCGTAACTTTAGCTCAGAAATGTCTTCAATTTAGAAAGAAGTTGAACTTTGAAATATCTTCGAAATGGAAGTGTTTTTAACTCCGAAATAACTTCTGTTTGGAAATATTTTTAACATAGAACTATCTTCAATTTGGAAATGTTTTGAACTTAAAAGTATATTCAATTTTGGAATGTTTTGAACTTAGAAATATCTTCAAACTGAGAACGTTTTAAACTTAGAAATATCTTCAATTTTGGAATGTTTTGAACTTAGAAATATCTTCAATTTGGAATGATTTGAACTTAAAAATATCTTCAATTTGGGAACGTTTTAAACTTAGAAATATCTTCAATTTTGGAATGTTTTGAACTTAGAAATATCTTCAATTTGGAATGTTTTGAGCTTAGAAATATCTTCAATTTGGGAACGTTTTAAACTTAGAAATATCTTCAATTTTGGAATGTTTTGAACTTAGAAATATTTTCAA
>WNHD01000235.1:25959-87377 GCA_011057455.1 Ganaspis sp. Gsp50 | reverse complement strand
TTAGATAAACAATTTTGTGACAGTTAATTTCCAGTATCAAGAATGACCAGCTGAACTGATACAAGTTCAACTATTGATTTTGTACAAGTTCTTGTACAGAAATTTTCAGTAGAGTACAAAAAATGTTAGTTTTGGGAAGCACAGTTTCTGCTGTAACATTTTTGAAGATGGTGTTTAACTTTCTCGAAAAAGTTAACCAAAGATAACCTACGTTTCCGAAGCCTCTTGGTTACTTTATGGTATAATACTTTTAAAATAGAAGGTTATGTTTTTGCAAAGTTTTTTAAAAGTTTTTCGAAAGACTTTCGAAAATACGTTTCGAAAGACTTTCGAAGGTAAGTTTTCTTAAGACTTTTAGATATTTTTCCGTCTGGGTAGTACTAATTCTTTGGTACTAATTAAAAATTTTAATTTTTAATTATTAAATCTTTTATTTAGTTATAATTAAAAATCGTTTTTGGCATTTAAAATTTTTTTTTGCATTGAAACTTCTTGAGGAATATCTCAGAATTACTTGTAGAACATTTTATTGGATATGTCGCAGATTGAAAGAAGAAAAAAGATAAATTCCCCTGATTTAAATATTTCTTCTGTACATGAAAGTTTCTCTGGTAAAGCTCGCACAGGAAATCTACCATTAAGAATGACACATTTGCCGATATAAAACACTGTCTTTGCAATGGAGAATTGCTTAGATTGAATCCATATATTTAAAGTCTTGTTCATTTATCTAAACTGATTTGTATAAAACAACTGTAATATCTTGCAAGGAGAAAATAACCTAAGCATGAAATTCCAAGAGCAAGAATTTTAATATAAGTTAAATATTGAAGTAAGTTTGAATTTTTATATCACGACTTAACAGGCTTTTTTATTTTTGAAGGAGATCTAATTTAAAGAGTTGACGGATGTAATAGCACAAGGAAAGTTAATTAATGCTTCCGTCATGTCATGGCAACAGGACTCTAGAGAGTGAGTCGAGGATAATATACGTTCTGAATAAAATGACCTCTTTGACCTCTTTAAACCTTAATCCTTTCATCCTCTCAATAAATTAACTTTCTTTTTTAAAAATCACAATCTTTTATACAAATAACTTGCAATTTTCCAGCAATTAGGAAACAAATTTTTTAAAATGTTTTATACAACTGAGTAACTTCAATTTAATCAAGCTTTCGTTACTTTAATTACAAAATTTGCAATCTTATTTTAATTTGTAGTTTTATTTTATTTTTGTGTTAATGTTTCTTATTTTCATTAATCACAATAATCAATATATTTATTAATCACAATAATCAATATATTTATTAATCACAATAATCAATATATTCATTAATCACAATAATCAATATAGTCATTAATCACAATAATCAATATATTCATTAATCACAATAATAAATTTATTAATTAATCACCATAATAAATATAAGTATAATATTAATTTGAATTTATCACTCGGTGGGACTTAATAATAATTTATTTCAAATAAATACGAATGATTAAAAAAAAAAGAAAATCAACCGTAATATGATTTTGTAAAGAAATGCGTCCACAAGTTTCTTCTAAACTCAATAATTCCATTAAGTTTATTATCCGTAAATATTGTCAGACAATAAACACACCATTCTTTACTTTGTTCTTTTATGACCAAATTTTTAACAAATAAAATCAATAAATTGAATTGAACTATATCGTTAAAGGACTAGTTTTACAGTAATTTGATTACCTTGAAAAGTACATTAAAAGCGTGAGTAAAAATTTTTAATTACTTTCATTCCTCTTAAGCTGTAATATAAGCGTGTGATTATCGGAAAATTCATTAAAAATTACATTTAAATTCATTAAAAATTAAATTTAAATTCATTAAAAATTAAATTTAAATCCATTAAAAATTAAATTTAAATTCATTAAAAGTTAAATTTAAATTAATAATTCAAATAATTTTAAAAATTGCATATTTCATATTAACGACTTTAAACAATTTGATATCACAAATACGAAAATGAAAATAAATTAGAAAATAATCAAATATCCAAAATTGAAATTTAATATAAATATCATTTATTGACATACGATAAATTGGTTTCTCAATTAACTCGAAAACTGTTTAAATTTCAAATGAGATGAGACTACCATTAAAATTGTTTCATAAATTTCTAAATCAGTTATTGAATAAATAGTGCAACGGTAATGTTTTCTTAAAAGTTATATATAAACCTTGAGGAAATAAAGATTGTTTTATATTCTTGGATTCATTGCAAAGTTCAAATTTTAAGAAAACATTTATATTTGCATTATTTTTCCAATAACTACTTTAAAAATAACAAAAAAGCGTTCATTCTAAGTTTATATTATTAAAATGAAACTGTTATACCAACCAAGAATCTTAGTTTCTATTTTCAAATGGTAAACAAAAAATAAAATAATTTAGAAATTAATTAACAAAAGCAAGTTACTTTTTTATAAGCAAATTGTTTAAATTTACTTAAAATAAACACTACAATATTTCTTTATGTGGTTAATTTGAGAATATTTTGTGATACGAGGAACTCTAATGTTCTAATAATATTTTCTGATATAATAAGTTCTGGTGTTCTAATAAAGCGTTCGGTCAACGCTATACAATATTAGCACACATAATAGTCGATAGGGCACTTTTACTCAAACAGTAAGGAGTCGATACTTGGAACTGTGTCTTTCAAACACACCATCATTAGAGTGCTAAAACTTTGCAAGAACTTCTACTTTGTAAGTAATTTTACTCTATCCTGAGAAATTACAAAAGATATCAGTATAATTGAGATTACTTGAAGGAAAATTGCAACTCACAGACTCAGAAATCATAACACGTACAAACTGGAACACGTGACCTTTTATCACGAAAATTTTCTATGCAATGTACACTTCTGTAAAAACTCAATTCCCTTTTGTCGACGAAGCTTTTGTAGTCGCTTTTCTATTTTAGAAATTATTTTAAAGTACTTCTGTGTTCGTTCTTTTAATTTAAATACCGTTTTTATGTATATTACTTATGCATAGTATATTTTATTTTATATATAAATATATTATTCACATATTTTTATGTATTTATTTATTCCTACATTTTTATATATTTATTTATTCATATATTTTTATATATAAATTTTATTTCTATTGTTTATTTTATTTTTTTTATTTAATTTTTACTTTTTTTACTTTTTATTTATTTTGTTTTTAAAAAAACACAATTGTTCAAGAAATATTCCCAGTAAGCAATGGAATGTTCTAAAAATGTTTAAAAAGTTTTTAAAAATGTTTTTAGAACATTCTGGAACATTGCATCTAATTTCTATTATGCAACAACGAAATTTTCCAAACATTTGAAGAACCAATACTAAAATAGTAATTTATATAAAAAATATATATTCGCACCTGGCAGGATTCGAACACTCGCCTTTTCAGTTTGCAAACCGATGCTCTAACCACTACACCATGCGCAAGTGATTTTAGAAGATTCACATTATTTAAAAATTCATTTGTTAACGTTCTTAAAACAGTAATATAACAAAAAATAAATAGTGACAAGTTTGAAAAGTTTTAAAAATGTTTCAAAATTTGAAAAATAATTTTTTGGAATTTTTTCAAACTAAGTGTGGTTATTAAAATTTTTATTTCTAAAATTTAAAAACCTTAAAAATGCTATTTGAAAGATTATAAATTCCGTCAAATGAGAAAATAAATTGGACATTTACATTTACAAAAAATTTGGCGCTTATGGACGAGAACTGATTGCTTGAAATAAAGTAACAAATTTGATTTCAATTACCATAATGAGAAAACGGTTAAAAAGAAAATTAAATGGCAAAAGCAATTTGCTGCTCATTTCGTGAGCACTTTGTTTTCGCCTTAGGATTAGTGGAGCGTAGTAAAAATGCTTAAATTTATCGATTTATTGGAATTTGAGAAAGACTGGTGTTTGATGCTTAAATATTTAATAACCAAATACATAAAAATCCCATAAAATATAATTTCCATAAGAATTAAATTAAACAGAAATATTAAGGAACCTATTTAACCAGCGCTTAAAAATTACCAAATAATGCATAAATATTTCAATTTAAAAAATGTTCCTGCAACTTGTTAACAGAACATTTGAAACTGAAATACTTTTTTTTAGAAAATGACATCACCACGTAGGGTTTCTTTTATGAGAAAACAACTGCAAATATTTTAAGAAAGTTGGACGATAAGCAGTAGGAAACTTTTCAGGTCTGATTTCGAATGAATTACGAGTATACGAAAAAGAAATGGGTGTTCCAGAGGCTTTATTCTCCACAGATGTGCATCGCTTAAAATATTGCAAACTCTGACACAAGATACGACTATATCAACTTGAGCTTTTTTCGTATTTCTCATTAGACAAATGTGAAAAGCTAAAAGCACGAGTTATTAAATGTTTCAATCACCTTTTATTAAATGTTTCAATCACTTTCTATTAAATGTTTCAATCACTCTTTCAAACTTGATGAGTTATAATAATGAAGTAATTAATAATACAAAATTTACAATGAATGAGTTCAATTTCACTAATCAAATTAGATAATTTTTGGTTTTTTACTAACACAATATTAATGACATCAAAATACAGTTGCTGCCCTGTCGGATGCGTCCCGGGAAATGCCTCCTAAATATTAGGCGGTACCGGTGAAATTAAATACCCTTGCGGGCCAAAACCAGATAGGGGTGGAGCCCTGATAAATAATTCAACAAAAAATGCGTGATTTTCAGAACAGAATACCCCAAAGAGGAACTTTGCAAGGGAACAATACTCACGCCGAGCAAACCGACATAAGACCCACGGATTTTGGGTCTGGTCAAAACCTGGTTCTGAAGAACTTGGCTGCAAGAGACCAGTAGGAAGACCAAGTATAAAGTTGTCGACAGTGTAAAATAATACTCGTCGTGAGAAGTTTGCCAACGCGGACTTCTGGGAGTTACGGAAGGGGAATCAGTCGAAAGGTTACCCCGGCATTTCGATACCGTCCAATCAGCGCGGAGCGCGAAGTGCGCAAGCGCCGCGCTTGTATATATCCAGCGTCAACGCATGAATCGGGCATTCAGTCGCGAGCGATGTTACCGCCCAGACTTAAAAGAGCTCAGGTGTTACCGAGCTCCAGGAAGCTACGAGTGTTGGCTCGTATCCATCCATTCGATGGCTCAGTGGAGTTACCAGTGAATCAATGGTGTTACCATCCCCAGAGGACTATTGATTATGATATTGATTTAAGAAAGTCAGAATAAATTTTTGTGTTTTTAATTTAATCGAACCCTGATCCGGCGAGCTAATCCGTCGCTTTAATAATTCTGACAATCAACAACTTCTAGAGTAAAAAGCATCGTTACAACAGGGCAGACGAAAAACTGTATGAGTATTTCGAAAACATCGAAAGTACTGAACACACGGAAAGATCTAACTTTTCTAGCATGAAGCGGGCCAGTACCGCATCCCCACTCTCATACTAATATAGTCAGCGCGCATGCTATTAAAGCATGGACCGATCCTAAAATAGGATGGGCTCACGCTAAAAGAGGATGCGGGCTTACCTTATTAGTATGAGAGTGGGGATGCGACAATCGTACGGAACGCTTTATGCTAGAATAGCTAGATATTTCTGTTCTGCAGTGGTAACTGTTCTGCAGAAGAGTTGCCACTTTTTCGGCAAAAAATACCTCAAATACTCTGATCCCTACTCTTCGATCTATCAATGCCTAGGATTTATATCTAGCTATCGACAGGCAAGAAATCAGTCTTCTAGTTGATGAGACTCGAGGCGCTCCTTAGTCTCTCTTCTTAGAGCACTTAAGGCAAGGCATACATCTCGTCGGTTTACCGGAATGATATCGGTCAGTAATACCGGTATTACTGGCCAGGTAATGAGTAACATGTGCTGGAGCTCCGACCACGATCCTATGCCTTGCAAAGAGTGCTCCAAAGCTAGACAGACTCAAGGGGAATATTTAGAGTGGGAGTAGAGGGGTCGCTCTCTCCCTACTCAAACATAAGATCCGGAACCTTTGAGGTAAAAGATCCCCTAGACGTTCGACAGAATACCAGAATAGTAGAGAGGCTCCTTCCTATCTTGTCGAAGGGTAATGGAGCTACGAGAGGTCTATGGGGCACCCGTGGCCCTTTGAAGCGTGTTCTGACTAGGAAAAATACCCATGTCTGAGCTGGTAGAACAACCTATTTACTTCAGTAGCCAAACATAATAAATTCAACTCTACGTAGGGTATTTTTAAAATGAAAGATTGGAGTTGTGTCACGTTGATTAATTAGGGCAGGCTAAATAGTTTTTCATAGTTCGCTGACTTATTTTATTATTTAAACAACCCTACATAACTACATAACTCTACATAAGGAACATTGATTTTGAATAAATAGAAAATAACCAGAGTTTGCGGTCATTATCTGAAGGCTGTGATCGTGTAATCTCATCACACCGAATCTCGCTTTATTTTCAATTGTTTTAATTATTAACAAAAATGAAAACAATTGAAAATAAAGTGAGATTCAGTGAGATGAGATTACACGATCGAGGCCCTAGTTTTCCCAACATTACCAACTCCAAAACAATTATTCTATGTTTCATTAACAATTGAATAATTATAAAATTATAGTGAAGTAACAAAAAAAAAGTAGTACAAGAATATTAAAATAACAACTTAAAAAAATAAAGTAACAAAAAAAATAGTAGTACAGGAATATTAAAATAACAACTAAAACAATAAAATAACTAAAAATAATAATTATGGATTGATTTAAAAAATATTAGATGTGAAATATATAATTAGAGTTAAAAAGTAACTAGCGAAAGGAATAATGAATAATTTTCAGTCAAACCAAATTTAGTAAACGTCAATACTCTTAAATAACTCAAGAGAATTCATACTGAAAGGATTATCTCTCGAAAGAGAAATTTAATATTTTATTCCGCGCGTTTTACGAAAACAGAATTGACACACTTCGTATTTCTAAAGGCAAATATTTATTGACAAAAACGGTGTCAAAAATACTACTTTTCTAAACAACGATTAAAGCTTGTGAAACAGATCTCAAATAATTACTAGAAAATTAAATTAAATTTGCTATATAAGATCACTTAAACGATTTACAAATTACATATAAAAGGCTCAAGGAAATAATCTGATGTAGTAAATCTGATGTAAGTAATATCTGATGTAGTAAATCTGATGTAAGTAATATCTGATGTAGTGATGTAGTAAATCTGATGTAAGTAATATCTGATGTAGTAAATCTGATGTAAGTAATATCTGATGTAGTAAATCTGATGTAAGTAATATCTGATTTAGAATATTGTTTTCAAATTGTAAATGTTCAGTTTCATAATCATTTTAGTATTGAAAAAAATATTTCTGAATTAAAACGAAAAAGATATATATAAAAAAGAAGGAAGTAGATAATACTTTGATACGTAAGTAAGTAATACTTCTTACGTCTGAATAAGATTAATGTACTTTTTATGTTTAATCAACAAAAACAAGCAGTAATTGTCAAAATATTTTAATCGGAAACTGCAAAAGCAAAATTCCTTTTCTAGATAAAAATGCTCAAAAGCATGAGGACAATGAACTCGCCAGATGTGTCAATGAAGAAGTCTCCTCCTCCCCCTATTTTTTGTATTGATCTAGTTGTGTGAAAAGTCGACTACTTTACAAGCCACAAATCTCTCGACATCCAGATATAACCAATAAACGACCTAATCGTTTCTAAAACTCAATTTCAATTCAGTATTGAATTTGCATGCCAAATTAATACATTCTGTAATTAATCTAAACTTTATTATCAAACGATTCCCCTCAAGGAAATAGCTACTGAATTTGTAGCAGAAATACAATTGTTCGCAAGTCCATATTTCTCTCAAGAACATTAAATTTTTGACTTGCGTATTAGTTAATAATAGCGATACATAGTAAAAATAAAAATAGTAATCTTTTGTCACAAAAAGCAAAAAAACAGACTCGGAAATTAGTTTCAGAAATTTTTTTCTGTGATAAAAAAGATACGGACTTATTTATTCTGAACTGAATGGTCTTTTTCTAACAAAAATCAATTTTGGTAATTTATTGTTTCCTTATACAAAAAATTTTGTAGTTTGAGATTACAATGAAGGTCGAACCTACTTAGAGAGACGAAAAAATAATTGACTCTTATTGATCGTTTTATGTCTATAAGGAATCTAGTTTCTTTCAATATAATACGAATTTTTGTCTGACTAGGAACAACGTTATCTACTGATCTTCTACTTTTCTTTTAGACAATTATTTATTTAATTTTAGGAATCAGAAACAAATCTTTTATCCAGATTTTAAAGGAAGATGACTTTAAAATATTTTCGATTTCGTCTTAATATTTTCCATTTCGTCTACTTGAAAATAATTTATCTTCTAATCTTACTTTTATGTTTTCAATTTTTTTTTTACTTCCTCATAGGAAAGCATTGTTTTTTGTTATAATACAATATTAATAAATAAATAATACATAAATATTATTTACTGATTTGAATTTCTGCGGAATTTAATTATTCCACAATTTTTCAATAAGTTTTTTGTTAACGAATATTTATTTCATTTATTACACTGAATTTCAGAAAATAAAAAACATGCCGAGAATGAAAAGAAATAAAGTAACAGAATTAAATGCTAAATTGGGTTTGATAAGTTCTAAATCCTGCCAAATTGTATATTCCTCTCTTCCTTGTTCTTCCCTTGATGAATTTAATCGATTTTACAACTGTAATATGCAAGTTATTATAATATGGTTTCAGTTGGAAAGATGACTTTCAGAGATGAAGTGAATTTGCTCCTGATGTAAGTATCTCTAACTACTACTTTAAACTTTGCAAATTGCAATTCATTGTATTAATACAAGGTATATTTGTATTAATTATTCACATATTATTTTTATTTGATAAGATTTACTAGCAAATAAATTTCTTATGACATCAATTTATTTTCTAATTTTCACTATTATTTACGAAAATCGATTTTAATTTAAAAATAATTAACATACTTATTCACTTAAATAAATTAAATTAGTTTAAAACGTGTATTTCTCCTTGCCATTAGAGTTCCAAATCAAGGGAAGAACTCCCTTAAGGTCTATCCACTTGCTGAAATTTAAAAGACACTACTAACGCTCATATGTGACCTGAATATTAAACCAACTTCGTGAATCGCTCGTTAACGCAGATAGTACGCTACAAGTAATTGATACTTGAATTCTGATATAAAGAATAATAGCAACTGAAACTAAAAAAAAATCACTTCTTTTTGCATGATATTTTCTCACAAAGAGCACGTTTTCATGAAATCCGTATTACTCGTGACTTAATTCCTCTTTAAATCACTTTAACATTTAGAGTGAATTAATTTCATTTTTTTTCATTAACAATGAGAAAAAATTAATTTCTTTTTATTTTATTTTTGAAAAAATATGCGAGAAGTACATAAAAAAAATGTGCTAGAAAAAAGTAGTAAAAATAGTACTAGAAAAAAGTAGTAAAAATAGTAGTAGAAAAAAGTAGTAAAAATAGTACTAGGGTTTTCTCTTAACAAGTGTTTAATTACAGATATGTTTAATTATTGCAGTAGACCGGCTTGTCAGCAAACATTTTAGAAAAGTAATTGTATTAGTGTTTCGAATCGAAATAAAGCGTATCTAATCAGTCTGGCATGTAATTTATTTAGCGCCCTCTATGCCACGTTTATAATTAAATTGTCTCCAGAGTATACAAAGATTCACGACACATTCGATTGTTGACAAAACGATAATATTTACCCTGTCATAAATTTAATTGTTATCTTTGACGTCCAATAAGAAAATATTATTTTTTCCATCAGTTGGTGGTGCAGCAGCTATTGAGAGCTGTCGAACAAAACATAATAATGGTTCTGAAATCAATTTACTTTTATCAAGTCTATAAAAAAATAATAATATTTAGTTTACGCGTAATTAAGATAGTAACTAAACCAGGCCGGATAATGAAAGTTTTCTTTTCATTCTTCATTTAGAAAATTTTGTTAATTAAATTATAAGAAATGCCAAAGTGATATTTTCCTTGTATCGAAAATAACTTTCTAAACAAATAACAAACAAATAACAAAATAACAAACAAATAACAAAATAACAAACAAATAACAAAATAACAAACAAAATAACAAACAAATAACAAAATAACAAACAAATAACAAAATAACAAACAAATAAAAAAATAAATAAAAAAATAATTAAATTATCATCGATTGTATTTTTTATCTATATTAAATTCAATAGCAATAAATGCAATAACAAAGAATATAATTATTGTTAATAAATTTAGAGTAACTTTTTGTAAAGTAAAAAAATGCTCATTTCTTTCTTTTGTGATGGAATATCCAAGATTATATTTAGAGTTAAACATTGCCCTTGTATGCAAGCACTTCAAGCAGCGATAAATCAAAGAACGTTCGTTAACCTGTTAGCTAAAAGCTCATGCTTTCAGTAGTGACGTAATACCAACAACGACAAACATTTTAGTACAATAGCCTTGAGTATTCGTAACTGACAAGAAAAAAATTCAATTTTAATAACGCTTTTTCAAACAGTTTCAAAAATTATAAAGAATACTGAAACTATTAACAATATTAACAATATTTACATTTACATTTACATTTACATTTACATTTACATTTACATTTACATTTACATTTCATATATATATATATATATGGGCAGAACCCTTTAATATATAATATATACAAGTACAAACAATAATCCGAAGCACTATACTGTAACACGTTTCTGTTATTATCAAATAGTAGAGATTTTAAACAATCCGCAAATCTAAAAAAAGAGCGCTCAAAAAAGTCAATTTCAAGACAAATATCATTAGCCTCTCTACTCAATCTCCTAATAACAGAGTATGCACAATAATCAGAATTAGAAAACTGAACATAGAAAAGAGATTTTCTTAGGGTACGTTTTTTCGCATAAAATTGTACATTACTTAATATAGGAGGGCATTGAATGGTACTGTTAATTAATTTATATAAAAAGAGCATATCAGAATAAAGAAATCTAGAGCGCATATAGTATTAATATTAAAAGCTAAACGCAAATCGATATAATCGTGTGAAAAAAAATCATACGGCAAAATCAATTATTAAACAAAATAAAAAATTTTATTACACTGATAGAAAATCCTCTACACTAAAAGAAAAGAAAAGATTCTTTCCAATCTAATAGATTCTAAAAAATGGTCAATTTTATCGTGATATCGATACGTCAATTTTATCGATTATATAATTAATGATTCTGTTGATGTAGAATAATAAATTTTGACATCATGAAATTATAATCCATTATAATCTATTTTTAAAATTGCAAAGTATTAGTAAGAACTTTCTTAACTACCAGAAAAATCTGCGCATTTTTTTATTGGCACCTTTAATTTCCCTAATCAAAGCGTTCTCGAGAACAAGCAATTCTATTCGGGAGATTCAAAAAACGTCCACAACCAACCCCAATTATGGAATTTCTGACTCGCTTCTCTTATTACAGCAGAGAAGATTGATTTCACGAAATTCTCCATTTTTCTGCCTCCGATAATAGAATGTTTTAAATAATTACACAAAAATTCGTCCAAGCTGGAATTTTACCTAAAATTTAGATGAAAATTTTTGACATTTATACATATGACTATGTCTTTTGTATTTTTTGTACCTTCCAATGATCGAAATTAATCATCTATTTGAAATTCTTTAAGTAATTCGATATGACAATAATAGAATATTCTAACTTAATAATATAATAATCAGTGTAATCATTAATTGTAAAATTGTAAAATAAAGTAAATAATAAAAATAATTGTAAAGTAATAGTAATGGCAACAATAGCAGTAATAGCAATAATAGCAACAATAGCAATAATATCAATAATAGCAATAATAGCAATAATGGAAACAATTAGAAATAATGATAACAATAAAATTAATTCAATAATATTAATTTCAACACAGGCACACTTGAAAAGCAGACAAATCGATTTCATGTCGGAAATCTGCCCACGTAATATTTGATTTAACACCGGAATTGAATGATTGGAAAAATATGGAACAGTAAGGGAAATGATTTAAATGCCCAGCAGAATAATAGACAATTCTGATCTGAAATCAAAAATAATAGTCTTTAATAATACGTGAACATGAAACTCTCTAGGGAAAGTAATCAGCGATAATTATGCAAGAAAATAAGCATCTCGAAAATTCATCTACACTGAATAATTCCTTTTCCATTTGGGCATAAGGAAAGCTTAACTAACCGGATAATTATCCAAGGGTCGTAAGAAGGGTCACGCAGTTTCTTCACTTCTATAACTCTTAAGCTTCTTAGCAAGTTTGTCCGAAAAAGTCTTCAACAACAGTTTGTAAATCCCAGGAAGGAATTTCGTTAAACTTTCAAATTAATTCTGGATGTGAAATGAATGGAATAAGCACAGAAATGGGTATAGAATAATTTACAATGTCGATAGAAAATTTGATAAAAAGATAAATTGATCAAGAGAAAAAGTAGAAGTTCGGTTACTTTTCGTCAATACGATTCGCACTTTAATTCCAAGTCACCGGAAACGGGTAAAACAGAATTCAATAGAATAGGAATTATTGGAGAAATGATCTTCCGGAACAACTTGATAGTTGTAAACCGGGATTAGAATTGGGCGTTTAAAAGACTCGGATCAATAATTAATCCCTTTTTCAATAGCTGAAGAACCTATCTTCGTATGAGCCTAAAGCACCTGAAGAGCAAGCTTTTTATGACTCCAAAAAATAAATTGTCACATAAGTCGGATTTCTATCGAATTCTGATTTCAATTTCTTGCTCAACTAAAATATTCTAGGATCAAGAAAATCGATCATTTTTCTTTAGGTGCGTAGCTAACAAGGTCGCGAGATGCAACTGGAATTTATTATATTATTATAATCGGTGCATTTTTCAAAATATATTTGTTATATATTATTATTATCTATCAAAATATATGTATAATATAGGTTTTATGTTTCTGAAAAGACCAGATACACAAATTATCGTTTTTCTCCGTTTATTGTTTCTCCTTTTTCTGTCTTTTTTCCTTTCTTTTTTACTTTTTTTTTTACTTTTTTTACTTTTTTTACTTTTTTTACTTTTTTTTACTTTTTTTTACTTTTTTACTTTTTTTTACTTTTTTTAATTTTTCTTCTTTTTTACTCTCTTTTTCAAATTATTTTCCTTCTAACCCATTCAGAGTATTACCGAAGAGTTAGCAGGTGCAAAATTTATTATACTTTCACTTCTCCCCTTAATGTTCATTAAAATTAAGAAACCATAAATAACTATTAATTTGTAGCGCGCTTTTTTCCAACATTTCTTGCATTATTGTTCGTATTCATTATTATCCATAATTTGTCATTCAAACTTTATTTTTATTTTTATACACAGTTCACAATGACTACTTAAAAAATTACTGAATGTTTATCCGCGACTCATTTTGTTAAACTTTAAATTCTAACTTTAAATTTCAGAGCATGCGAGTGTCAAAAAATTCGAGAAAAGTATTTCCGTAGATGTTATGAAAAGGTGCGGTACTTGAAACCACAAGGGTTTCCAGAATATGTATATGTAGATACAAGTTAGCCATATCACGGTGGACCATTGCGAAAACGTGATTTGCTCTGAAAAGGCAAGGAACAACAAAGCTCCATCCTACACGTGTTGCATATTGTTACGTGCACCACATTTAATTTAAATCTATTACCAAAGCAGAATTGTCAACATAACTATTACACACTCAATTCTTCAAAATTAAATATTTACTAATGTAAATATTTATTTAATTTAATTAAATATTTATATATTTTTTTGTTATTTATATTTTTTTATTTTATATTTATATAATTTTTACTAGTATTGTACTTAATTAATTTTCCAGTAATGCGAATATAACTTTTTTTCTTACCAAAGTTTCTACGTTTTTCATTGCACGGCAAATAAAGTAAAATGAATTCGCGTTTAACAAAGTTCGTTACTTTTTCGAGTTTTTTTTTCCATCAAACAAAGAAAAGTAATTAAAATTTTTAGTGTATTCTATAAAAAGTTACAAATAATGTTTACATTTGTAATTGCGACAATATAGGTCAATTTGAAAAGTTCAGTCATCAGTACTTATTCACATCGATTTAGCCTTTAATTATTCTCTTACGAATTAACGATAAACGCGTGTTAAATCCGGAACTTGAACATCCATTTTATTTACAATAGCTTTGTAATAGCGAATATATTAACAGATGCTTACAAATATGCGTACATTTGAATTTTCCAAATAAACTTCCAGTTCAAAAAAAGAGATAAAAAATTGTTTTTTTTTAACACAAAATTTTAATAAGCGAGGAGTAAAAAAACAGGAGCAGTAAATTTTTTGAAAAAAGTTGAGACAGATTTATTAGCTTTCAATTAAAATGAACGTAAGCTACTATTCAAGTCTCATACGAATTTAATAATCAAATTTAATTCAGACTCCGTTATTAACTAAATTCATCTTGTCTCTTACATTCCTGTATAGTTCAGTATTCTGCGACCCTTCACTTCTCAATTACTACTTCCCAGATCCTCTGAGATATTTAATTTTCAAATTAAAATTCTTTCACACGGATGCAAAGCAGTTTCTTACAAACGCTGTTTATTAATATCCTCAACAATAAAGAGGAATTTGAAATTTTTAACGCTTAAGGAGATTATTTACTTATGTATTATATTTAAATATAAATGAAAAATTATGTTTCAAAATATGGCATTTATGAATTGTATATTTATTTATTATTTATATTGTTCATTTATAATATATATTTATACAAATTAATTATTCTTTCGGCGAATTACGCTGACTTAGCAGATATTTCCAAAAATGTTCCTCATAATTTACCAGAGAGAGGATATAAGTAACATTTTTGGAAACGGATATACTAAGTCTGTGTAGCCGTGGGGTTTAATACGTTCTGTGATTAGGCTGCGTAGGTTCGAAACTCGTTAGCGTCAAAATTTTTAATATTTAATTTTTAGTAAGAAGTGACCAGTGGAATCAAATTTTTTGATTAAAATTATATCTTTTAAGAAAATAAATAATTTTGACCAACTAATTAATTAAACTAAATAAGTTAGACTAACTAATTAATTAAACTAAATAAGTTATTAAAGTTTCACAAAAAAAGAATTTAAAATTTCATTTAGATACAAATGTTTAAGAAATTTGCTTTTTAAAATGTTAACACTTATCCAAAAATTCAGTCTATTAAACAAAGCCCATGTAGGTAAAGACAAAATTTGATTAATAAATAAATAAATAAACAAAGCTTCCCTATGATGAAGCAAAATCACACGTATTTCAACTGTCAACCTTCCTCGTTCACCGAATTATTATAATAACGAAAATAGTATTGACAATAATAACAATAAACATAGTAATAATAGTTTGTTCATTCAAATAATAAAGAAAAGCTTTTCAATGGTATTTGTAATACATAAGATTGCAAGTAACAAAAACAAGAATAAATTTTCGAAACTGCACGAACATAACATCTTTGCTTTACTGAGTCTACAATAAAAAGAAACGTGTAGAACTGTATTTGATATTGTCAATAATTTCAAATGTGCTCCTATAAAGAAAAGTGTGTTTTCATGTTTCATTTCTCGAACACGAAGTACGTCTAACGGTATAACAACAGTAACATTAACATCTAAAAGGGAACACTTTTGGTGCATAGTAAAAAGCACACGTGTCTACAATTTCCTAGGCTTTTATTGTTCCAGTTTTACCACATCATTATTTCCGAAAGACTATATAAATAAAGAGCCTTTAAAACGCTAAAATCAAGCAGCTTAGAATTCTAATCTGCTCTCAACGTAGATTAGAAGATTACCCTATCGATTGGTCTCGCATATGCTTGGTGTCCGTCATCAAAATCAATAGCGCCATTAAACGAGCTCCAAAAAATGTTATGAACCTTGTTATAAACTGAATTATAAAATAATTTTGTAACGTTTGAGAAAATGCTTTTTTTTATCCAATAAAGCTCATCTGCACGTGACACGAACATTTCTATTATATCTTCCATTTTGTCACGGATATAAAAGCAACTTTTCTACTTTGCGTTCATCTTACTTTATTTTTATCCCATTGAAAAATTGTTAGCTTACACCGATAATCATTATTAATGACGTAGCCCATTTCAATTCAAGGTGTTATTATCTTGTCGATAAAGAGCGACAGTACAATCTTTTGTGCAGGTGGTACAATTTTATTTGGACATGATTTTTTCAATGCGTGCAACTTATTTTTTCAAACCATCTTTTTTATCTTGGTCTCAATTTATCTTCAGTATAAATAGCGGCATTCACGTCCAGCTTTATTAGCAAATAGAAATTCCTTTCTTTTGTCGGTGGGAAATCTCATTAAAAAGAAAGAAACAAAAATGCGTCCATTTTGGTGAAAAATTACAGTGCAATGAATAATGTAGATGAATTTTTCGAATTGTCTTATACCCTTCGAAACACCAACTCTTCATGTCGAGACCGTCAATGAATAGAGGTTTAACACGCAATCTAGCATTAATGCCAAGTACGTGCTTATAAATGACCGATTCTACGAATTCACCACACCGAGCACGAACAACAAATGGTTAAACCGGAAGTCGTAAACAGTATTCAAAACGAATCTTTTTCATATAATCGTAAAAAGAACAGAGCCCAAGCTCGACACCGATTACTTTTTAAATCTACAAAATGTACGATAATCTTTTGAAATACAGCTGTTTTCTTCCGAGATTATTTTTCTAATCTACACTACCATCTACAAGTACAAAAACGCCCTTTTTTAAACACTCTCAGTTCAGTTTTTGTGGAAAATAATTTTATTTGAAAAAAAAAATATTTTGCTTTTTAATTCAGAAATATCAAACGCATATTAAACTACTCATTTAAAATTTAATCTTCCATAAAATTGAGTCCATAAGTTCAATTAAAATTAGGTTTTTAGGGATGATTAATAAAAAAAGAAAAATAATAGAAAAATTATAGAAAATAATAAATTAATAGAAATTCTAATAATAGAAAATTGACAAAAGTCTCAACAGAGGAATGAAACAAATATTTACATCCTTAACCAAAGTCCTTTATTTTAATTTTTAAAATTTATTTTAAATGTCTGGTCTACTAATTTTGATAATGATTTATACGAATGAGTAAAAAGGCGAACTTTTGGTTATGGGTCACGTGACTATTGATGCCATTCTCTGTCACATACACTTAAGTAGTGTGAAAAAAAATTAATCCGACACGAACTCATAGTAGCTGATAGTGGATCATTAATTAATGAGTCAAAAGCATGTGTATGCTAATTTGATTAAAATTGACCTGATATATACCAATTTAAGCTTCAAAGGGTCAAGCTGTAAATTTAATTAATTATACAATTTTATGTGAATCATTATGTTACAATGCGAATTTTAATTACATCATGCGTTAATCTTTCGTTTCTGTTACATAGTACATTAAATAAAGAAATAAAAATTCAGTGCTTAATAACATGTGACAAAATTT
This sequence comes from Ganaspis sp. Gsp50, assembly GCA_011057455.1. Lineage (NCBI taxonomy): Eukaryota > Metazoa > Arthropoda > Insecta > Hymenoptera > Figitidae > Ganaspis > Ganaspis sp. Gsp50. The sequence continues at coordinate 69,713 of WNHD01000235.1, read as the reverse complement.
ATACTTAGTTTTATCGAAATTTTATGCCTGCCCTTAGTCATAACTGTAGAGATTGATGAATTAAAAGATTACATGAAATTTCTTTTTGTAATTGGTAAAAAACAGTGCGAAAAAGTATCGTGTGCAATTCATGAGAAGGATGATACCAAAAAATGTATTAAAAAAAACACTATTTTAGGAAAAAACTTGTAGTCGTGTAACTATCTTTCTTTACTAGTTTTAGTTGTTTTACATTGTTTACAATATTACAGAAAAATAAATAAATGTACATGCTTTATTATAGAAACATAAATAAATGTACATTCTTTATTATAGAAAAATAAATAAATCTAAATTCTTTATTATAGAAAAATAAATAAATCTACATTCTTTTTTATAGAAAAGTAAATAAATGTACATTCTATATTACAGAAAAAGAAATAAATAAAGAAAAGTGTGATAAATAAACGAGAGTAAAAATTGTAAGGAATTTTCTGCTGAAAATGAAACTGAATAATTTTTAAGACCTCATAGTTATTATAATGTATATAGAAGCCGGTAACAAAAAACACATAAAAAGGGTGAATGTACTGAGAATTGCAAAAGAAATGCGAGGGAGTTTTAGTAACGTCACGCGATGCATTTCTTACATAGCTATGTACACATATATTCACTGAATACATAAAATGACCTAATCGGAAAAGAGCTTTGCGACAAGTATACGATATAACTCAGGAAATTGTAAAGCAAAAGTATCAAGTTAATGACACATAAAAAGATAAACCGGAAATTCATTTTTTCACAAAAAAGCCCAAAGAAAATAAAATTAAATTGAGTGTGTGCTTATATTATTCCACATTGTTATTCTTCAAGTTGCCCAGGAGAACTAATTGTAACAAAGCTGGAATGTGATTATAAATAAAGAGGAAAGAAAAATAATTATTTTACTAAAAGAAACTTGTTCTGTTATGAAAAGAAAATAATCCCATCATTGAAAGATAATAATCCTTTATTATATTAATTCTGTTATTAAAGGAAGACATTTTTATTATTAAAATTTTGGCATTAAAAAAAGATTGTCATTGAAAAAAGATTGTTATTAAAACAAAATATTGTTATTAAAACAAAATATTCTTATTAAAAGAAAATATTGTTATTAAAAGAAAATGTTGTTATTAAAAGAGATTATTGTTATTAAAAGAAAATATTGTTATTAAAAGATATTAGTGTTACTAAAAGAGAACATTGTTATTAAAAGAAAACATTGTTATTAAAAGAAAACATTGTTATTTTTTTACGGAAGTTGAAAAAAAGTATTTTTCATGCGCTTCTCTTTTCTGTGAGAGGCTTCAAAATCCTTCATTCGCATACGCTTATGACTCTCTTTCCAGGTAAAGTTGCAATTTGAAAAACTGCTCGGAGCACGTGATTTTCCTAAGTGGAAGTAATTATTATTCTGGGATAATAAAGCAGAAAACTGGCATCCAAATAGGCAACAGCTTATGTAGAATAAAAGTTGGAATTTCTTTTTTATTTAAATAAGGACGCGTTTAAAATTATGCTTAGATAGTGATAAAAGTGAATCTCTCGGGACGCATATATATTTTGTCAAAAGGGTGGAGTTAATCTGAAAGGATAATATTATTTGATGCCACTTGATACTTTTGTATATTTACTTTTATTTAATAAATTTTTGTCCCTTATTTCTTGCACTTAAACTTTATATGAAATAAAGCAAACAATGCAAAATTTAAGTTTTCTTACTCCTTATACTTTAATGGTAAATTATACCAAATAGTTTGTAAACTATTTGCAACTTTAAAAAACCTAGGATACTTTAATTCATTTTAACCTTTAGAAATTATCTAAAATTATCTAAAATAACCTTTATTAACCTTCAGAAATTACTTACAATCACTTTGAAATATTAATTGCTCTACAAGTGAATATTATTCAAAATCTGTTGAAATAATTTATAAATAATTTTCATTTAATTTGGATACCAGAAAATGACTGGAGAAAAGCTATCTACTTGTAAATATAAATTGAATTCTATATTCAAAATGGCGCTAATTGAAGAAAGTTTAGTGGCTTTTAAACACACAACCTTTCATTCTGAATAAACAAATATTAGTAGGAAACTTTTTCCATTTCAGTTTTCTGTTCAAGACAAACTTTCAAGTTATGTATGATAATGTTTGATTATGTGTCATTTCTTCACTTTCTCCGGCAGAAATTGATCTTTTTTATTCAAGACAACGTACATTGATTCATACATACAACATAAAACATTCGCAAAGTTTAGAAAAAGTTTTTCTCTACATGTGCAATTCCAATATATAAGCAATTGAAACAAGTGTAGCAAGTTCAATTTATTTTTAGCTTTAAAAAATACATTCTTTTGTTTTACTTTTCATAAAAGACGTTTAAATGAGAACCATATTTATAAAAATAAGAAAAGTATTTATAAAAATGAGAAAAGTATTTATATGAATGAGAAAGGTATTTAAATATAAATGAGAAAGGTATTTATATAAATGAGAAAGGTATTTATATAAATGAGAAAGGTATTTATATAAATGAGAAAGGTATTTATATAAATGAGAAACGTATTTATATAAATGAGAAACGTATTTATATAAATGAGAAACGTATTTATATAAATGAGAAAAGTATTTATAGAAAATAAATTATGTATTTATTATAGATCAGAATTTTTTCACAAAATATAAAACATGTTTATGACCTTTTCTTATAGACAAAAGTAAACTGTTCTTTGAAAAAAGGGACAAAAGAGAAAGAGGAATATAATAATAAACTCGGACTTGGAAATTTTTGTTGTTTATCAATCCAATTTTCATCACATCGATTTTCAATTTAATATAATGTAGACGTTAAGCTCGTGTTTGCGAAACATGATGGTAACAGTGATAATAATAATTCCCACCTACACTCGCTTCGTAAAAACGAAATAATAATAATTATAATAATAATAATAAAATAACAACAACAATAGTAATAAAATAGAAACAATAATAAAATAACAACAACAATAGTAATAAAATAGAAACGATAATAAAATAACAACAACAATAGTAATAAAATAGAAACAATAATAATAATAATAATAATAATAATAACAATAACAATAATAACAATAATAACAATATAATAATAACAACAATAATAACAATAATAATAAAATAATTAAAAATTTAAGGTCCGATTATTCCAAAATTGTACACAAATTAACTCATTTTTTTGAACAACAGGGACAGATGACGAATATTGTCCGACATCCTGAATTTATTACCAGTCAACATTTCAATATCTCAGTGAATTCTAAGTATTTCTTGACACTTATTTGCATATCAAAACTTTTTAATATTTATTTTGCAAAAGTTTGTGCGCCTGTTCTATCAATCTCCTAATTTCCATACTTTTAATGATGCTGTGAAACTTTCCTCTAACTTTTACTATAGAATAGCATTTACTAAAACCGTACGAAAGGGAAATCATTTTACAAACTTTGTTTTTAATTACCTGAAAAATTTTCCGCTTCTCTTGCTATAATTGAATCTAAAATCTCGCACATATGAAGAACACTACAAACACTACAATCGACAATGCGATTCGTTTTCATCCCATATTTCAGTAGACACTCATTTTCTACTATTTCTTGCTCTATTTCATATCACAAGATCAATAATTTCATTCACATGAGTCCATCACTGCACATTTATCACAAACACTCTGTGACATTGGAATGATCGTTTTCTTTCGTTATCATTACACAATTCTCAATTTTTCAGCACAATAAACAACACTTACTCTAAGGCTTTTGGTCCAATAAAAGTGTCGAGCAGAATTGGCACACACGTCTTAATCTCCAGAGTGTTGTGGAAACTTTTCAAAGACTCGTCAGGCCAGTAATTCTCCACAACTCGAGAGTTAACTTTTTCCCCCTTTGTTAGCTCTTGAGATGAAGAAATTCGTTAAGGAAGTTTGTCACCTCATCATTTCAAAATTATCCTTGCGAAAATTATCTTCGGCACTTTAAAATTACCTTCGTCACTTTAAAATTATCTTCGGCACTTTAAAATTACCTTCGTCACTTTAAAATTATCTTTGACACTTTAAAATTATCTTTGACACTTTAAAATTATCTTCCTCCCTTTACAATTATCTTCGTCACTTTAGAATTTCTTCGTCACTTTAAAATTTCTTCGCCACTATAAAGTTACCTTCGTCGCTTTAAAATTATCATCACTTTAAAAGTACCATTGCCATTTAAAATTATGTCATTTGAAAATCAACATTGTTAGTTGAAAGTTATGACCGTCATTTAGTAATGCTCAGCACCTATTAATGCTATTTTTATTGACGCAATTTTTTCATGAATGACGAGGCTCTAATGTTTCCTACAAATTTTTGGATATTACTTATTCAATGAGATGTGATTAAACTTTGGTCGAGGCTCATCTTCACCTCGGCAACTTCGTTTTACTTAAAGGATCTGAATATTACATTGGATATGATGAAGAAAAAGCTTTCTCGCGTCCTTGACAACTAAGAGACCGATGTAGATCCAATAACTATTAATCACTGGGTTTCCCAGGCGACGACGTTATTGCCAGTAGCTTCCAAGCAGTAAACTTTAGTCTTCCATAGAATAACGAGGCTGAAATATTTACCACAGCCTCAACTAATTGATTCCTTTTGACAAAAGCCTTGCCTGCAAGTTCAGACACAAACTCTGATAACAAAATGATATACACAACCTAGGAAAGGATATATGCAAGTCAGGAAATTGTGTACACAATTTAGGAAAGGGTATACACAAGTTCGTAAAGGATATACGCAATTTAGGAATTGATGTATGCAATTTAGGAAAGGATGTACGCAATATAGAAAGGATGTACGCAACTTAGGAAAGAATATATTAAGAAGGGAATAATTGAGGAAAGGATATACACAAGTCAAGAAAGGGTATATGCAATTTAGGAAAGGATATACCAATTTAGAAAAGGATATGCACAAGTTTAGAAAGGATATACGTAAGTTAGGAAAGAATATATTAAGAAGGGAATAATTTAGGAAAGGATATACACAAGTTCAGGGAGGATATACACAATTCAGAAAGGTTATATACAATTTAGGAAAGGATATACGTTTAGAAAGGATATACGTAAGTTAGGAAAGAATATATTAAGAAGGGAATAATTTAGGAAAGGATATACACAAGTTCAGGAAGGATATACACAATTCAGAAAGGTTATATACAATTTAGGAAAGAATATACGCAATTTAAAAAAGGATGTACACAATTTAGGAAAGGATATACACAGGTTCAGGAAGGTTATACCTAAGTTCAAAAAAGCTACACACAATTTCAGAAAGGATGTACGATAATCCAGGAATTTTATCCAGGAAGCGATAATCCAAAGTTAGGAAAGTACAATCACAAGTTCTGGCTCTTAAGCGAATAAACATAAAACAGCAACAGTGGCAACGAGTTTCAACAAAAGGAAACTTTCATTTTCGGAAACGATCTCAGTCCGCGTTGACGATCATCAGCAAACTGTATTTTCTGAATCTATTCCGCAATCTTCATCGTCTCACAGGAAGTTTATTACACAGCATACACCACAGTAAACACATAAATCACGCTCCCAGCTATTTTTAAAATTGTTTTGCACACCAGCCTCTAATTTTGCCAATCGTAGCAGGAAAGTCTTTCTTCATTTTGCAAAATCTTTACAGTTTTTTACTAACACTGTTTCACTGCCACAAAGAAGCACCTTCAAACCTACAGGATCTTAAGAACCAGGTTTGGCTAATTGTAGAAAGGATTTATGGAACCTCTTTGTTGAAGTAACAAAGCCATGAGGAAGTAAAAAGAATTTTTTGGACCTTTTGTCCAAATTGTGAAACAAATTTTTGTGGTAGAAAAATTTCGAATTTTAGATAAAGTTTCTAGCGTAGAAAAAATTCGAAGTGTAGAGAAAATTTGAGGCGTAGAAATAGCCTGGGAGGAGAAATTGTTTTTGGTTTGGAAAATAAAATTGTAAAAAGTAGTGGAAATGTGGAGGAAGAATGTTATTGTATTTTGTGTGTTTGAGGTGCACAACCGATTTATTGATGGAAAAGTAACCGCACACGTGCTACAACTATGTGACTATAGGTAAGGCCACGATGAGGCCGCATTCACACGCGCCGGACGACAAAATGCCATGCTGCAACAAAACTACCCCTAGAGTCTGATGAAAATGTACACAATTGACGCCAGAGACATCTGGCCTAGGGTTTCTAAACGCAGTAAAAAGCGAATCGATATTTGGTCGACTGCTAGCTTGGGAATCTGTTTCACCACACATCGAGCACCACGGAATTTCATCTTCATCGAATTTCTACATACCTTCAATAATAAATTGGAACCATTTAGCTTACATCCTCAACACTTATCGACTGAATCGTTGATAGCGAGTATATTCAATGGCACATAGATGATTCTTCTAAAACTCATCTTTGGAATGTTTGGAACAAAAAAAATAGAATATACTCAGAAAAATTTTTGTTTAAATCACATGCCCTTAATACAAACAAATATTTATTCCATTCAACCAAACTTATAATTGATTCAAACAAATAAACAAATACTATTTTGAAACAAATAATTTATTTAAAATGAATAAGATTGTTTTGAATCAAGCAAACATTTGTTTGAATTAAATAAACATTGTTTGACCGTATATCGAATAAATGTTTGTTTGATCTAAACAAACTGTTTCCTCTGTTTTTTTTACCTACGTGTAGGTGAAGGATATCCAAGTAATTAATTTAGACGCAACAAAAACGAGCTCGTATCTTTTTTGCACAAAAAACAATTTAGGGAGCACACATTTTTTCTGAGTAACAGTGTCATACATCTTATACTCTTTAGTGCCTGAAAAAAATTAGGAACGCATACGGAATCGAAACATACATTTTGCTTCCTTACAGAGGAAGCATTGTTTTGTAATTTATTAGAAATAATTATTAAATTGTTTATGTGACGCGTCGCGAAGAAGGGTACCTAAGAAGCAAATTAATTTAGGTTATGTTTGTTGATAGTTTTAACTTGATTAAAGCTTCGTTTTTAATTATCTGCTGACAGAAACAATTTTTCTCGACAGTAACCAAAGAAGATATTTAAACAACACTGTTCTTGATTTCAGATAATTAAAAAGGAAGCTTTAATCAAGCTAAAACTACGACCAAATATAACCTGAATTCGTTTGCTTCTTCGGTAACTTTCTTCGCTACGCGTCATATATTATAGATATATTATATAATAAATTTATACAAAATTATATTCATAATTTTATGAATTAAAACTTAATTATTTGATGGAAAGTTTAATTCGAGGTGTAAAGTAGACAACTTATTTTTTTTATTAATTCAACGTTGTTTTCTTCCTTTCATTTTCTGCAAATTGTCAGTTTAACTGACTATTATTAATAGCTGATAGTTGATATAATTATGCAATATTCTACAGAGATATAAAATTTTAATATCTTCACTTACCTTGGAAGAGGAGGCCACTCAGAATCTGTGGTGGTTGTCGGAGCTGAAGTACTTTTATTGGGAAGACTTAATCTTGGTCCAATGCGCAAAGTTATAGGACGCCTTCTTCGTAAAGTATAATCTAAATCAACAATAAAAAAATCTTTATTTACCTTCTACTTTTAGCGCTTAAAGACTTATTAAAAATTAGTCTATACTGACGTATACTAGTCTATGTAAAGACTATTCTTAAGAAAAAAATGTGAAGTTATCTATACCACAGAAATAGTAATATTTAGGACAAACAAGAGACTGGACTAAATTCTACTTTCTTCTCGAAAGCCGTAAAAGTTTGGATTTGAGGTGATTATATAGTTTGTGACAGTATAGCGTATACTGCGTAAATCTATTATGCTCCATTAAAATCATAATAATGTTGATTGCTCTACTAATAAATGTTTTTCGGTTCACTGAAAATGGGTTTCAGGCCAATCTAAACATTCAACTAATTGGCAGCTAATAAACCAGAAGTCAATCAAAAAGTAAAATTCATTCTGTCAGTCCGAAAAAGTAAATACTTCGGTTTCTAATGCAACTCGAAAAGAAGGATATAAAAACGAAAGAAATTAATTCTTTCCAAGAAATCAACGAAATCCCGTCAAGCTTTTTACACTGAAAAATTTAAAGTGTGCATTTAAAAAAGCTCCGAAAGTCTAAATGTTATTTTAGGCCCTTCGTCCAAAATTTTAATTAAAAGTTTTAAGAAATGGTCATTCCCATTATTCTTGACAAGAATTGATGTAATATCGGCAGATATTAATATTTTCAAGATGTCTGCGAAATTACACCAAGCTTTTGAGATCCCAAAAAGCCCCACGTGAGGTAGAAAACAAAAGCTCTAAATGTCTTAATGTTATTTTAGGCCCTTCGTCCAAAATTTATTTAAAAGTTTTAAGAAATGGCCATTTCCAATATTCTCGACAAGAATTGATATAATATCAGCAGATATTAATATTTTCAAGATGTCTGCGAAATTCCGCCATGCTTTGGAGATGCCAAAAAGCTCCATTGTTTGAATCCATTTAATATTCTAACTATGTCAATGTTACTTTACGCACTCTAATGATAATCAGAACCTTGAATTTCAAGAAAATTGGAGTTTTTTTTGACAAAAATCGTTGTAAAAAATTAGGAAACCAGTATTTTTGAGATGTCTTTTGAAATTATGTTCGATTAGCGTTTTTAAGCACGCCTTTGTTTGTTATATGTAATTATTAAATATAAATAAAAATGTTTTTAGATTAATAATTAAGAGAAGTGGATGACAAACTTTTTTGATAAATATTTAAAAAAGGAGAAAAAATCATAACCTTTTTCTTTTATTAAATTGTGTTTTTAATAATGTTGCGAAATTAGGATGCAATCTGATTTTAAATTGATAAGATAAAAAATTATACTTTACGCTGAGACGAACATTCTACAAAATTCTATTACGTGTTTTTAAGTAGATAAGTTCAATTTAAGTCAGACTTTCACATAATTCTCTTGTATATTTAAATGTAGGTAAGTGGATAAAATAAATTTCTGTCCGACATGCAATTAACACTTTTTAATCACATTATTTTATACAATAAAAATGTTTCTTAACGTAGTTTTTAATTTTTTGTTCAATAATTGTTACAAATACTAGATACGTACTTTTATAATACAACGTTATTTTGTAACTACAAATTTTTAACTTTTAAAGAATAAGATTTATCATTTTTTAACTATATTTTCTATTTAAATGGAATTTTTCTAATTTATGAATCAAGGACAATCTCAAAAGTGTGTGTCAAAGTATTATTTAAATGCAGTGAAAAATAATAATCACGTTTATAATTATAATAATGATGATTATAAATTAATGAAGAAATAAAATTAACTGAATGGAGTAATTAATAGCAGCTTCGTTGAAACGGACTATTTAATTGCTGTTAATCATAAAATACTGTATTGCAGTAAATTTATTCAATTTAGGTCAGACGAACACTTTGCAAAATTTAAGTACATCTGAAAACAGATAAGTTTAATATTAGACAGACGTGCATTTCAGTAAATCCCTTTCTAATCCTTGTTAAAGTACATATGTAAGTAGAAACAGTAAAATTTAATCACACGCTTACACAAAACTTGTTAACTTTTTCAATTTATTATAAAATTTGTTTCATCTTATATTTCTTCCTACTTTCTCATTGAAGTCAACAAACCAAATTACTTTTAATTTAAAACATTTTTACCATTCCATACATGAAAAAAATTTAAAGTTTAAATTTTATTGCTCTCAATTCATATTTACCTTATTATCAGAGACGTCTATGAATTTTAATTACTTTTTAAAAATTCTCTGAAGTGGCAATTATGAGAAAATGGAAAGTAGAATTTATTATATGACATGATTTTCATTCAAATCTAACACAATGTGTTTTGATATTTGAAAATTCAGTTTTAAACTAATTTGTTTTTTAAAATATATATATATATATATATATATATATATATATATATATATATTCAATTAACTTTATTCTCAAATAAATTCATTTCTTAAATTTAATTTAAATAAATAAATACATTTATTTTGAAATAATTTTATTTTTAAGAGCATTTGATAGAAAATTAAGTCACGTGATCCCTAACCAAAAATGTTTTCATCGTTTTGCGCTTAAAATAATTATTTTAGTTATGTGATATATTTTTAACGGATCATGTGATTTCTTCTGTCATTTTTCATCACATGTCCTTAAATACATGTATTTTAAAATAATTAATTTTTAGAATAATGACTTTTGGAGACACTTTAAAAACCACTGATGATAAATATAATTATAAATAAATGTAAAGTATAATAAAAATTCCTAAAGAAAAACAAAACTATATTTTTGTTTTTTTTTGTAATCATAAGAATTAAAACAATTGACAGAAAAAATGGAAAATTTTTTCCAGAATTCATGAAATATTATTTCAGTTATTTAAGTGTAGCGACAGTTACAAGAACGCTTTACACTCTTAGCGCTCTGAATCAGATAACATCCAATTATAGAGGACCAATTTTTTGTATTTCGCTTTTGCAACCTCTGCCCTTCTGTTCAGGTCCTCTTTGTGTTTAGTTAATTACTGCAAGTCATAATTAGTGATGCGTTAGGGTAGCCTCAGTAACGTATTTATGCAGCATACTCTTCGTGAGCGTACTGTTGAAATTTCTAACCTCTTCGATACTTAAACAAACCAAATTAATATTCTTCCAAACCTCTTTATTTTGCAAACGATTTTCCTGCACTTGTATTTTAATTACTTTTTACTCTCAAATCGTTTGAAGTGATGTCGATATGTTAAAGAAAATGAATTTGTATGTTTGTAATTAATTAAATCTCGCATTCAATTCAAAAGTATTCATCAATCGAAATGCAATAAACGGGAGTAATCTAAACAAACATTATAATTATTCTAATCAAAATATCTGCAAGAGAAGAATGCCGGAATCATTGATTTATGATAGGGGAATATGAAATACCAAGCATTTCTCTCAATCTGCTTTACAAAATCGGAGTGAAACGTTATATATTTTCCAGAATTAATGAGAAACGCTGGAGCGATAAATTATTTCATCAAAAATAAAGTCTTTTTTTAGTACAATTTCACTTTCAAGCGATTTTTCAATTGAATTTTATTCATTATTCTTTATTTATAAGAGAAATTTTATTCCGTCACAATAAGATAAAATAATTTTTCTAATTTACACATCTGTGAATTTGTTGTTAATTAATTTGTTTTTCATGTTTTTAATTAAGAGAACATTAAATAAGAGCTGATTTTGTATTTACGTCGTAGTATGAAAGCTCGAATCGTTTTCAAAAAGCGCGCTTTATTTATTTAGTTCCAGAAATCGACACGCGAGCAGCGACACTAATTGATCAGATCCTCTGTAAATCGTTCAACATAATGTATTTCATTTTAAAAACACAAATTGTTTATTTCACGTAAACTGTAATTTCTTACGTCCATTGTAAACACGCGATTTTCTTTCAGTGCGTTATATTTGTCAAAGGAAACAAATGCAACAATCACAAACGTTTACTTCGTCCAAAGTAACCTCAAAATCGAGACCTAGTGTTAGTGGTGAAGGTAATACAAAGTTTTTTTATTCTCATCGTACACGATATTTTGCAAATTTGATCATGATTAATTTGTGACAAACTTATTTCTCAATCTAAAATCCCAAGTTCGGTAAACTTTTGAGGAATGACTGCTGTTTTAGTCGCGTGAAATTCAGTGAAGAAAAGCAGTCTTGTGTAAAGAAACAAGGTGAAAATTGATCTTTAAGTGTTAAACAACGGTGTTTTGACGTTTTAAATAAATTTTGGAAATCTCATGATTAATCTGAGACCATTTTTCCATCATGAAATTACAAATTCCGTAAATTATTTGAAACGAGATTAGTTTTTGGACGTCCTTAATTTTTTAGTGCCGCGAAATTCTGTGAAGAAAAGCAAAAGGTGCAAAGAAACATATTGAAAATTGATTTTAAAGTGTTAAAAAATAGAGTTGAAGTTTGAATGCATACAAAAGTGATCGTAAAAAGTTAACAGAGCCAAAATACTTGATTAACAGTGTTTTGAGGTTAGTCCACTATTCATAATTGTTAAATGACAGTTAAAAAGATATTGTTGATGACAATAATAATTTATTTTGATTGAGTTTAAAGAGTGCAATTAATTCATTTTAGTTCATATTCCACAGTTCATTTTAGCTTTTCTTTTTCTCCGTATCCATAGCACTAAATGTTTATTTAACGAAAGAGTACTCTTTTAATTTATGATTACAATATCTAAACATTACATTAAAATTTAATATTAAAATCAAATATTAAAATCGAAAATTAAAATCAAATATTAAAATCGAATATTCAGATGGATTTAACTTTCCTCTCTTTGAACTATATCATCAAAAATTAAAATTTCAAAATTAAAATAATAATTCTGTTAATAATAATGTTAATAATAATTCTTGTATGCCCTAAGTCTTTTACAAAAATGAAAAATAAACAAAATTAATTCAATAGAAGAATTTTCAATAAACAAGTTAATAAAAATATCGACGAATAAATTAGGTTTCGAAAAAATGTATTGCATTCTTTAAATTGAATCGAAATGATTTATAAACTCAGAATAAATGAAATTCACAATTTAGTTAAAAATAAAATCCTAAAACAATTATGCTAATGAACATCAATTGCAGCGAAAATTCCAAAATAATTGAAATTTCCACAAAGATAAAAAATATTTCATTTGAAGCACGTCTATTCAAATAAATCCAAAAGCGATACGTAATTTATTTGAAATAATATTTGGCTGATTTTATAGCATTGCTTTTGGAACATACTTTAAAATGCCTTTGATTCAAAAGCAATACCATAAATTAACTTCATCAAACGAATTAAATATGTTTATGACAGTGAACATGTGATAAAATTCAAAAGCTTATTTTTCCACACAATAAGTCTCCCATAACAATTTTTAACTCGCTTAAGCATAAAAAAATTCACAAATATTTTTGTTGTCATAAAGAAAAACATTTTCTCCACTGAATAAATATTTTCACAATTTTGTTTTACGAAAATAAATTATATTCACTAAAAAGAATATTCATGAATATTAATAGTAAAGAATATTTTAATACAATAAATATTTTCACTGCAAACTATTTTTTGCATTTCAATATATGTACTGCTTTACTACAGCTACAGGTCTTCAATTTAAAATAAATTATATAATTTTCGATAATTATTTATCTACATTATTAAAATATAAATTCATTCTATTTTTAATTTCATTACTACTTTTCAAAATTAAGATATTAAATTTCTGTAAATGAACGGAAATGTACTGAATTATAAAAAGGATTAAAATAAAAATTAAAAAGATGTGCAAGTTATTAAAAATATTAAAAATTTGAAATCAGTTTTAAACAAAGTCCTTTGTGAAAAAATTAATTAAAGAATTAAAATACAATTTTTTAGTTTATTAATTTAAAAAAAATTATTAATTTAAAACTCTTTATAAATTGCACAATTAGAACATTTAATAAAAAAATATAATAGAAAAACTTTATGTAAAGAAATATCAGTTGATTTTTCTAAATTTGATCTTAAACAAAAGTAAAAAATTAAACTTTATTATAGAATACTCGATTTAAATCAGCATAATGTATAATAATAATTGACTCTTGTTAAATACCTCTTAGAAATAATTAGTTCATTATTGTCAGTATGGACTATAAAATGACCCATTCCAGATGCAATATTCACATAAATTAGATGACTAAATTCTCTCTAATTCGTATTTTCATACGAACTTTCTTCTTGTTAAACCTGAGCTTTAATACGCTCAACTTAACATTCATCACCTACCGAACACACCAGTTTCAATCTACTAGAGTAAACTGGAATTATACCAGTTTCTTTTTACGTGAACTTAAACTGCACTGAAAAAATGTTAATCTTTTAAAAATCCTTTCCCACATTTTCTTCTTTTATTTAATAACTCTTTTGTTTAATTCTGTAATCTTTTTCATCTCACATGCAATTCTTAAACTACATCCTTCCTGTTCTGAAAACAAAAATACACTCCATCTTCCTAAAACTGTACTTTTTTAATAAAATTAACAAAAAGCCTTTAAAAAAAGTTTTTGAAAACTTCCTGAGAAGAAATTTTTATCGAATCCTGTACGGTACGATTGTATTTAAATTTAAAATAAAATTACTAATTGTAAGTATACGAGAACGCCGATTATGTACAGTGTTCTTTGAATCGAAGAAATTTCTTTCTAAATCAAAGAAGGTTTCTTTGATTCAAAGAAATTTTCTTTTATTGAAAAAAATTTCTGCATTAAATCAAAGAAATTCTAGCATTGATATATGGTCAAAGAACAATTTTTTTAAATTAAAGACATAAAGTTTGAAACAAAGAAAATTTCTTTAAATGAAAGAAAAATGAAATTTGAATCAAAGATACAAGTCAAAGAAACTTATTTTTTTAAATCAAAAGATATTTTTCTCTAGTGTAATGTTCAGGAAAATTATGGAAAAGTTAGGGATTTTTATAAAAAATTCCTAAAGGTCAGGAAATTTATATTGAAAGATACCTATCAACTAGTATCAAAATTTCATCTTAAAAAAGTTATCATGATTTAAATAACCTCAAAAATTTTCTAGGAACAAAAAATATGGATTAAGAAGACAAATTTAAAAGCCCATTCTAAACACCTCCTTTTCTTAGGAACAATGTCAATCTTAAAAAAATACGGCTCTTTCACATTTTTGAAAATGTCAAGGTGTTCCTGAAATTTTATTTTGCATTCTCTTTTGTGCTATCGACTCGGAATAAAAAGACACAAATTTTAAGGCTCATTCCAAACACTTTATGGAAATAATTTGAATTTTTCATAAATATGAACCTTTCACTTATTCGCAAATTTAAAGGTGTTCCTGACAATGTTTTTGTATTATGCTTTTTGTATTCAATTCGGAATAAAAGAACACGAATTTTAACGTGGGTTACAAACATTACACTTTCCTGGATCAAATAGCAGTTTAAAAAAATGTGAATTGAGACATTAAAATTTATGAGATATTCACTTTTTCGAAAATTTCAAGGTGTTCCTGAATTTTTGTTTGCTTTTTTCTTTTTGTATTCAATTCGGTATAAAAAAACACAAATTTTAACATAGGTTACAAACACTACACTTTTCTGGATCAGTTAGCAGTTTAACAAAGTATGGATTTCAAAATTGACATTTCTTAAAAATTCACGTTCTTGTAAACTTGAAGGTGTTCCTGAAATCTTTTTGTAATTTTTCTTTTTGTATTCGATTCGGTATAAAAAACACAAATTTTAACATAGGTTACAAACACTACACTTTCCTGAATCAATTAACAGTTTAACAAAATATGGATTGAATAATTCACTTTTTTGTAATTTTCAAGATGTTCTTGAAATTCCTTTTGTGTTCGTTTCGGAATAAAGAACACGAATTTAAAGGTACATTCCTACTACCTTTTTCAGGAACAATATGAATTTTTTAATAAAAATATGAAATTTTCAATTTTTTGTAAAATTGAAGGTGTTCCTGAATTTTTTTTTCATTTTTTTTGCGTTCGTTTTGGAATAAATAGACACTTATTTTAAGGTCTATACCAAATACTGGGTGGCCGCAAGTCAGGAAAAACCTAGAAGTCAGAAAAATTTTTAAAAAATTATTTGATTCACCCTGTGCTTTTCTTTTAGGCCACCATTCTCCATCAAGAGCTATAAATTAATACATCGCTGCACTTGTCGGTTTTTGCTCTATTGTACACCCTACTCCCCATTCCCACTCAATCCAAGTAGCTCCTGTATAGAATTAATCTATTCAGAATCGGCGTTCCGGTGTAAACTTACTAAAAAATATTTTAAGATAATAATTAAGTTTGCAGCGTTTTATCGTTCAAGAAAAACTAAAAGGCGAATGTTTGTTTAATCATAGTTCCAGTGTTATTTAACCAATTTGAGAAAAAGATAAGGCAAAATAGAATCTTTAGAAGTTGTATAAAAATGTTTCATAAATTTACAAACAGAAAAAAAATGTTTGCTATATTTTCTTTAAACGAATAAAAGGTTCCGAAATTCAGCGTCATATTTTACACAAATTTTGTAACATTATACTTATTTCTTAAGTATTTCAGGATTGTGTGATAGTTCGGAAGTAGATATTCATTCTATTATAAAGCTAATAGAAGTTAAAGGATTGAATAAGATTACTTTTGAAAAAGAAACCATAGAAACGAACTTCTATTAGTTTCTTTTAAAATATAATTTTTTAAATTCGAATGATAATTGATGTCTGTGGACATTTTTGAACAATATATTGGAAATTTATTGAACTGTGAGCGACTGCCTTCTGTATTTTAACGTTATGTCTCTTCTCAGATTCCACGTTATTCATATTTTATCTTTAGTAATAACTGTAATGGGTGTAGAATAGAAATAGCGAGCTATAGTGAAATGTTACTGAAACCTAATACCTAAATTGGATCGTGATTATTGGAAAATTTACCATTCGCAGAACAAAGGGAATTACGTCCTTGAAATACATTTGGTGAGAGATATTGGTGAGGATATGTTGGACTGATCCTGCTAGGAGCCAAAGTGACTGTCCATGGAGGTGCTCCATCCATTTTAGCACCTTCAACCAAGACTTCATTGGTCACTCTCACTTCAATTCCAACTGTCTGAAACAAATAGACAAAAGCAATGATATTCTCAATTTTCAAACAATAGTCAATATAAATTATTTAATGATAGTTTTCATTTTTTATTGAACAATAATTGTTTGAAATCTTTCCTTCAATCAACTTCAAAAAGAATACTTTTAATTCACGGATTAAATTTTATTTTTTGATATTGGTAATAATTGAAGAAATTTGTAACTGTCTGTCTTTTTTTCTAAGAATGTCTAGTGCTTTTTTGTTTTTTATTTTTTATGAAAAAAATAAACCTATACAATTTTTTGATCCAACTGATAATTTTTGACACTGCTTCTAATAACTATTTTTTTTTCATTTACCTTTGCATTTGCCTGTAATGTAATTAAAGCGTTTTTTAAATTTGAGGGAATATAATCTCGGTATTTTTGTTCAATAGACAGATTATATCTATTTCATTTTTATTTTTAATACGAGAATAGATTATCAATCTTTTAACAGAAAGATTTTTTTATTCCTTTTTTTAATTCATGAAATAAATCTTTTGATATTTTTAATTAAATTCTCGTCCTTGGAAATTTGAAAAAAAAAAATTTCTGTAACTATTTTTTTAAATCACTAGCTAGAAAGATCCAATCCATCTTTTCAATTGTTGTGGAGAGTATAATTGATTGAATTCTATTTCCATTCCACTCAATTCTTTTATAATCTTTTGGTTTGGTCTAAACTGTTATATTTTTTATAACTAGTTTTTTTACTTTTTCCTTTATGTTTTCATCCTATGATCTATTCTTCTTTCTGTTCTTTCTGTTCTTTAATTTCTTAATTTTTTACGCTATTTATTACTTTATACTTTCTATAATAAAGTACAATTCAGGCATTAAAATTGTTTAATCTTATAAATTAATATAGCATAATTTATGTGCAAAAATGTATGTTTATGTATGGCTTTCCAAATAGTTCAAATAAAATAGTAACGGAATAAAGTGTTTGCCTACTTTTTCAATTTACAGAGTGGACTTTAAATTCCGTTAGTATGGATTTCTCACCTTATTTAAAAGATTTATTCCATTCCTTGTGAAATCCGACAGATGCACTTTGAACTCACATCATGTAGCTAACATCTTTTCCAGAAAGAAACTGAATTATTGAAATCAAATGAAATACTATTTCGTGATCCTTAAAACCATCAAGTGTTATACTATCAATATGGTATGCGAGTATAGGCAGGCGAGTGATAAGCACTGTTATTTTTTTTAAGGAAACGTCCCATTTCAATGGATAATTAGATTTGAAGAAAAAAATTATATAATTAATTTTAATTAATATTAAAAATTATATAATTAATTATAATCACATTATAATGTCACTGTTTAAAAAATCGGACAGTAGGTAATAATTAGGTAGCAACGGTGAGCCTTGGACTAGTCAAAGATCCATTTACTTTTTTACTTAGGACACTTACCTGTTGATCGAGAATAATACATCACTGTCATCACTTTATCATATGGAATAAGATATAAGACAGAGAAGAAATTAAAAGCAGAAATTTCTTTTACTACAAGATAATTTTTTCCATAATTGCATTACTAGGGCATTGAAGGCTGAAAAGATAGAATTTGTGAGAAAGGGAATAGAATTATTAAAGGAAATTTAATAATTTAAATTTTTAATATTTCAGCAGCTTGATAGATGATTCGCATAATTTTATCTCAATAAGCAATATTGAGTAGCTGAAGAATCTCATTATGAGTTTATTATTAAAATCGATGGGAGCAAGGTAGTGCAATAACTGAAATTAAGTGAAGGGAATGATTTAACAGTATTATGTTGATGTTAGTGGGTGCAGTCTTATTACGATTCTAGTGTGACCAAAATAAACATTCTCTATACAAGTGAACGTTATACCGAAGCTGCTTTATGAGAGCAAATATTTATTCGGACGTTCAGAAACCTTGAAACTTCTCATCGAATCGATCGTCAGAGACGCGTTTTCTCGCGCGAATTAAAATCATCCAAATGATGAAAACAAATTCATTTTGCTTCGGCGAGTATGCTCATTAAACTATAAAAACATACAAATTTATAAAATACATATAAATATTTCAATCTCTGTGTATATTTATAGAATCTTTTTAAATCTTCACCAACTCATTTGCATAAGTTTTACAAAGACTTAAAAAATTAAATTTGATATAATTAGCAATCATTTTAAATTCATTAAAATTGAGTAATTAATAAGAGGCGTATATCTAGCACTTTAATAAAAAATCTTATCGGTTCAAAGCACATGGTTCGTCTATAAAGAAGATAAGAATTTAATTTACAAATGGAAAAACATAAATTTATATCAAAACGGAAGTCATGGATTTGTTGAAATTTAACTGTTGATAATAATTTTAATGGAGCATAAATATTTCTAATTCTATTGAAAAACATATTTTTATCATTTTCTGTCCCTCAAAGACATTTCATAAGTTAAATTATTGATGCACTTCACCACTTTGCTTTAACAAACTTCGTTGAATATCAATTTAATGAGATTACTCTTTCTCTTCCTCTCTTCAGAGAAAGTATGACTATAGTATCGAAACAACAGCGATATACATATACGGAAATTATTTTTTGAATCGTTTTTAAAACCTGAGTTTTATACCAAAAAGTATTTCTATAATATTCATCAATATCATTATTGATTAATTAATGTGATTACATTAATGTAGTGTAAAATAATTGGTCTACAAATTTTGAAAAATTAGAAAAAAGAAAAAACAACAGAGAAGTACAAGAAAAAAATTAAATTGTCTTTTTTTATTTCCAGTCGAAAACGAATAGTCGATTGTATCAGAATTCAATTTGTGAGCACGATTCAGTACTCTAGAAAATTGACCGATTTACACAATAGACTCACTCCATCATCTGAATCGAAAAACAGATTTTTGCCAAGTAATTGTTCAGCATCTTCAATCTAACAGTTTAAAAACTAACAATTGTTTTTAAATATAGATAAAAAATTATGTACTAATTTTAAACATTATTAAGAAAATTACAATGCTTCCTCTATAAGGAAGCAAAAGTAAACAATTAACAAATCTGTTTTTCTTTTTACCAATGTGGGAACCCTTAGTGATAAGGAAAAAAGAAGATTAAAAGGAAACTCAACTCTTCGACCCGTGAAGTCATTATTGAGGATTCCTATTTCGTTGTTCTAATGAAAACGTCACTCGAACAGACAACAGAGTTTCTCAGTATTGCTCCATTATTCCCCTAATATCAGTAATTCTCCATTGAATTCTCGAAAATTTAACAATCATTAACTTTTCAATTTAATGACAAACTAACTTATCACTGAAATCTTTGTCAATGACGAGTTTCAAAGTAAACGTTTATTTCCTTTTTAGTAATGAATCTCTGAATTCTGTTCATTTACAGAAAAGGTAATTAACTCTTTCAATGAAACAGTATAACTAATGGTTTTAGCTTCTTTCAGGATGCATTAATCAATTAGAAGGAACGCAAAGTAGTGTAGTTTTAAGATTAGCTAAACGAATAAATAGATCAATAAGTACAAATTTTTTAAATGGAATAGAAGAAAGTATACTAAATAATTATGTAATTATAATTTCTTTCTAATTTCATACACAAATTTTTTAAGTACTTAAAAACCGTTTATGCACTTGTTGGAGAATAATTACATCATTAAATTATTTTACTTCATTAAATATTGTAAACATTTGTTACAGGAACAACAAAGGATTATTCTCCAGCCAGTCAGATGCCATAGTTCATTTTGACTTGGACGTCATTATTGAAACATTTCGGAAAAATTCAAAGGTTAGTGCATATTGTAAAGTTAGGTAGTGTTCATATCTCTCTCACACTCACTTTTGGCTTTATCTTTTTGATAACATGCCGAAAGTGTTAGGGTTTACGAATTATAGGAATCGAAATAATTCGTAATATCAGAATCTATAGCTAGGCTAATAACAAAACGATAAAATTAGAAATATAATTTAGCCAAACCACTTTTTTTTAACTTTAAAGAGAATTTTAAAAATAACTCAAAATTTATTGTTACATGATCGAATTTGAAAATTTAAATTTTTCGGAATATTTGACCTTCCATTCTAAGTACAACAAAATAAATAAGATTTAAATATTTAAAATAATGTAAATTTAAACGAGCAAAGAGTTTTTAATACATGAAAGCCTTTGTATATACTCAATACACATTTCATGAACGTGCGTTTCATGATACTGTTTGCAGTTCTTATCAAGGAATACAATGTTCTAGTTTCCTTTGACCACAGTAAAACTAGAGAGATTTTAGTCCTCACGGGATGACTTTTCTTCACATTTTATTATGATTTTATCATTCAAAGAGCTTTAAAAGCAATTATAATTTTCGTTCATATTGAAATCAGCGTACGAGGTTATTAATTTGCATACTATAATAGCTAAATGATAGCAGATAAATTAATTAGTATAATTTATTCATTAAACAGAATTTTTGTTACAATTATTTTTATTTGATTTAAATTTTAGAATAAGCTTTTTATTGATGTTAATTTATTAATTTTTTATTAATGATTGGTGTTTTTAAACGAATATAAAAAGATTTTAAAAAATAACTCATTTAAAAAAAATTCAAGAAATGTTGAATTATTGATAGAAAGCGTTCTCAAAATTTTTTTACAAACGTATCTCAGCCTTCATTAATAACATTTTAAGTTTTTATGAAAAAAAACAGAAAATAAAGAGCAAAATATTTCTGTGAAATTTAGAAAAGGAAACCATAGATCCATTCATGTTTACTGTATTTTCGCTCTTTAAAAGAATCAGAAAGCAATCGGCTTGAAAAAATGTCTCCGTTTTTCCACGTGAGGTTATTTAAAAAACGGGTAGTGTAGAAATATAATACTTTGAGTGGAAATTGTCAATATACACATGCACTCTTGACATATTTCTAGAAAAGGACACTGTGCCCTATTCATAGTTACGGTTCATTGATAATGGACCATTAAATATCTTCTTTTCTCTCATGTGACGGAAAAGATGAATGAAAAAATAATGTAGGCATTTAAAAGAATTTATGAGATAGTTTTTCCTTTAGCTCATTTTTATATAAATACATACACATAATGTTTATAAAACATTTACGTACACAAATACTTGTTTTATTGTATTTACAACTGTACTTCGTTAGTCGAAGGATCAGTTTTTTACTCTTCAATAAATATTTCTATACAGAAATAATAAACTATAAATCCATTACTTTTCTAATAATCAGTCACGTTATTAAACAATGAATTTGTAACAGAAATGGAGCGTCCATAAATACACAGCTTTTGCAGTCCATCGTTATGAATTGTCGGATTGTACCCAATATGAATCAGTTGTGAATGCATTCAATACTTTACAGACACGTGAACTAGAATATTTCATATCAAACTATTTAAATGTAATGGAAAATATAACAATGTTATGTATAATTTTGATTTGCATTATCAAAAATACTTGGAATACAATCTTCTTTTGATATTCCGTAAATGCTAAGCGAAGTCATAGACAGAAAACTAAATAAACCTTCCTTTACCTTTTCACGACGTGTGTAGAAACTTGGAAAATAATTAAGCAAAACACGTGCTTCGAAATTTAAGACATGCCTGATTTTACTTGAATAAACGTTATTCTCACGAGAATAAAACACATCTCGCATGCGTTATACGGTAGATTTTATAAAGCTTTTGCCACAAAGACGAAATGTCTTATGACCTTGTGAAAATAAATATACATACATAAAGGTACTTGAAAAATTGAAACTTTCCAGCCTCCTTTTTTCGTTACACACTCAATGGCCACATAAAATAAAAGCATTTCCTTCAGCAAGGAAGTCATATAAATAAGTAGGTCTATACTCTCATTCAACTGAATTACGCAGTCCTAAACTGAATCTATTCTTCTCATTTTCTCTCGGCTTATTTTCTTCTCCTTTTAGCTTATAAAAACAGATTCATTGAAACGATTTCTGAAAACAGTCATTATTCTAGAAATCATTAAAGAAATATGAAAAGCAGCTATTTTATATTATACATACAAGGATTTTTTTTGTTTTCACATTACAAAAATAGAAAAAGTATTTTTTTTTATTTTCTTTGCAGAAATAAAAGTCAAGTAGCTCGTTTTTATAGAAGAAATAAAATCTATTTTGTCGGGAAGTAAATAAATTTTAAATTGGTTATCTAACAATCCTCCTAAATTTAGCACATTCAAACATTTTGGATTTCTTTAAATCAAACCATAGTCCTTCAGACAATAGTTATAAATTTTTTTCGCTTTAAAAAACAGATTTAGATCGTTCAAAAATAAATTTCCTCTTGATATAAAATTTTCAACTTGAAAAAATTGTGTTCCTTGAGTATTTTCTTATTTCTTAATTTAATAACTGAAAAATAATACAGTTAATTGCAATTGACGAATTATGGGAAAATAAATTAAAAGATTTCTATTAAAAAATCATGCTTCAAGATAAATTTTCAATCCAATTATAAGAAAATGTAATTGATTAAAGGATTATAAAAGCTTTTAACGTTGTATTTGATATAGATGTCTCGTGTACAACTTTTATGCTTTAATATTCATTCGGATAAAGTGATATAATTAACGTAAAAATATATTTTTAATTGGATTCCATAAAGGATTAACTTAGATAAAAATAGAATCTTTGATCAAATAGGAACAGCGGAAATTTTACTTTATCGCTCACCTTCAAGGCACTATAAAAATGTAAAATTGACTTGGCCACAGGCACTTCGATATTTTAATAATTAAATAAAAATTTGGATTTTTTGTTAAAGATTGTCAGTTTTACTAAATTAATTTTGTCCATTAAGAAAGTAATCACTTAATAAATTTATTTTGTAAATAAACAGAATTTTTTATTATTTATTCAAATTTTGAATTCAATATATTTACATTCAAATTAAAAAACCAAAGAGCTTATTCAAATTAAATTAAATGTACAAAGAGTACATTAAGAGTTTAAAATTATTTAAAAGTAAAGATCATCTTAGAATAAATCAAACGACTACTTTCTCATTTTGAACTGTCTCTACTAGTATAAAGTGACCATTAACTTTGAAATAGAGTGAAAGTCGAATGGAGAATAATTTGATTGTTAACTAATGCAAAATAGGATGCAAATATTGAAACAACACAGCCCTCTAGAATCAGAATTGCAATGATGCTTTGAAGAACAGAACTTTGTAGCTTGCTCTTAATTTTTGTTTACTCGCCTTTAGAGGCGATTAATTCTTTCTAATAAAAACTGAAAATTTTCCGTCTAATTCATAAAAACTCAAGAGAAACTTTTTAATAAACAAAATATCAATTCCAAAAAATAACTGACATTTATGAGCATTTGATAAAGATCTAATATAAGGAATTTTAAATATTGCTTACGTTTCACGAAAAACTCTCACTGATGCAGTAAAAGCTAGTAGTGAAAGCTATATTAACCGTAGGATCACAGGATCAAAGGTTCCCCTTCAAAGTCAAATATTCCACTGAAAAAGTCACTGTCAGCCACTCCCTTTCCAATTCACCCTGGCTTATTTATCCCCGATTGGTACTCCCTTGATCGCTACACTCCAAAAATAAAATTGTTCCAAAAGGGATAGTCGGTTTAAAAGAATCCCTAAGGACCTGTTCTTCTTATCTTCTCATTTTAAAATGCGAATTATAAAGTTACATACATTGGAATACCAAAGTAAACTAATTTTCTTGATAATCTAGTAAACTGTTACAGATATTCTGATTAAAAATATAGAAGTATTAAACAAATAAGAAATTTATCGTATCCTTGTTTCCATATTAATCTTTTATATTTAAAATTGTACTGTTTATTAAAATTTCTTTCAAAAAATTATTCTTCTCTTTCCAGTAAATTATTAAAAAAAAGCAGTGTAGAAATATAAATATGGTAAATACAAAATATAAACAACTTTTTGTTTGTTAAAAGTGAGAAAAAACATTTTAAAATATTGCATGGGAAAATATGAGGAATACTAAAAATTATTTAGAGTCAATAAACAAGTTTAGATATGGAAAATAAATATCGATTTTTCAAACTGTAAAATCAACACATTTTTCAAAAGTTATTTCATTTTGTTCATAAACGTTTGTGAAACATTGCCTTTTCAATAGAGCTGTATAACTACAATATATTGCAATTCGCAATTGTAAAAATAAAACAATGATTGAAGAAAAAATTTTGAGCCACAAATACTAGAAATATTTAAATCTGTTTTTCATTTCTTTAAATATGGATTAGTTTAGAATTTAATTGTTTTCAGTTCATGTTTTAATTTCTTTTAAGCCTTCACCTGGTAGAATACTGGTAGACATTTTTTATTAAATTCATTTTAGTCACATCAATGTATATTTTCATTATTGTAAATAGAATGTATTCTTAATATTACATTTTCTAAAGAATTTTTATTCTTTTCGCATATTCCACATCATACTCGTATTCCTGCAGTTTTAGATTTCATCTTAACAAATTGAAACTGAAGGCTTTTATCTTTATTTGACATTCAAAGCTTAGTGATCGGTCAAAATGTTTTCCAAATGGGTACTATTGTAACCCTCTGACAGTCGACGATACTACAAAAGGAACTTTGGTCAGCATCATAATACTATAGTTTACTTTCAGTTGCTAAGATTATATATATAAGAAAATAGAAAAAAAAATCTATACATATAGAAAATAGATGCGTCTTTGGTACAATTCATGAATTTATTTGAATATTATAGCGAAAAATTGATTGTATAAACTACTTGTTGATCAATATTGGTCGTTAACTTTCAAAAGGATCAAGGCATCGTTTGTAAAAAAACTTGACTGTACGTTTTTGTTTTTATAAATATGTTAATATTTTGTTGTTACATTTTTAAAAAGATTTTTAAAAGATATTTTAAATTTTATTTATACATTAATTATAATTATTATTGATTCAAGTTCTAATAGTAATTCCACTGTAATCTTTTAGTGTAAAGTTTTTAAAATTATAAAGTTAATGATTTAAATAATATAACTTCTTTAGGTTATATAATGAATTACGTAATGAAGTGTCTTTTTGTTTCAACGCGACTACGTAATTCACAAAAACAAATAAACAGGAGGATCCATTATAAAGGAAACGAAAGCAAAACAATATGAGATTACTTAACCACTGCGTTGAGAATAAAATGACAATATAAAAACTGCAAATTACAAAAGCTTTATCTTTTTGCAAATGCATTAAATGACTTTTCAAATATTAAAGCTCAAGTTTTTCTAGACATTCTTATTTGTCAAACATGACAGTTTAATACTTTTTATGTAAATGTGTAGAACAATAAATAAACTTAAGACGAAAGCATATCTTCATTCGTCAAAACATGTCATCTGTAACAAAATAAAACCCACGTCTTATCAAATGTAGTTTTTCGTCTAAAAGCATTTATTCATTATTTTATTCAACTATTTAAATCATTTACTTATTTTTGAACAAATGGAAAAGTTTGGATGCCTAAAAGGTTTAAGAGAACACATTTTTTTGTGAATTAAAAAAAGGAAAAGAGTCTTCAATCTAAAAAAAAGTTTTTCTAAAGTAACTTAATATAGTTTTATTCAGAAATAACTCAATTATGTCAGTTATAATAGCAAACTGGAGGCATATTGAATTACAAACTGAATAATAAGGATAACTTTTTGCATTGTACAACAAGCTAGGTTTTTTAAAACAAATATTAAATTTCATGATAAGATTATTTGATGAACATTTTCTGTAACAATACAGAGAGAAAAAGTGACAAGTTCATTGAGATCCATTTACAAGAAGTGATTGTACAGATACGAAATACGATTTACCACTGTAAATCTGAACAAACCGTTTCGTCACAGTCTATTTTTTCAAAAATATTTTGCACTTTTTTAAAATTTTTTTTTTAATTTTAACAATATCCCAAAACAATTTTCGGAAGCATTGTAACATGTAATTGGAAGATATTTTTCAAAATAATATTTATTACAGAAAATGTTTATTAAATCTGAGAAGTATTACTGTAAAATATTTCTGGAATATACCTGTTGAATATTCGTACTGATTGTCAGAATATTCTCGAAGTTTAATTTTTTAATTTTCTAAAAATTTGTTTATAAATTATAAAATTACACACTATACTTGTAGAATACTCTTAAAATTGGTCTATAAAACATTATTTAAATTCACTTGTATAATACTTCTGCTTTTTCACAACATTCTTGGAATATTTTGAGTATATGTGTATATTTTCTTAATATTTAAATAAAAGTAAAGCATATGGATAGTAAAGAAATATAAAATGTAAAAAAAATAATATAAACATTTTTCTAAGTCAGTGAAGCACAACATATGCAACTTATGAACTTACATGTTGCATCGAACAGACAGAACTACCAAATAAGGATTCCCATACCCATGAGAAAATTTGGTAACAAATGTGCATCGAAGTCACTAACACTACATAAATTTTTCCTTTTTGTTTAATTTCTATTACACAAATGAAACTCTCACACTTCACTTTTTGTTTTTTCTGTCAAAATAAAATTCTTTGAAAACATAAAACACTCAAGCTCTTTTAGATGTCAATTGTTTCATAAATTTCACACTCAATTTTGAAAAAATTAAACATTTTTGTAATTCAAATAATTTTATTTTTAAACTTTACAATAGGAGTTTCAACATCTATGTTTTATAAACTAGTGTATATTTCTTTCCCAAAAGGATTTTATTTCATTACTATTATAGTTAATGCTATTCTGATATTATAATTTAATTTTAATATTATATACTATTTCATACTTTATTAATTATTAAATTTTTAAATCTAAACAATAAAAGAAACTTTTCAAAACATTAATCAAGAAAAAAATGTAAATTATTTCTATCTCTTTGAGGCAAAAACATAAAAATGATTAATATTTAAATATTATCTTTTTAACCATTGTTCTTATTTTTTAAAATAAGAGGGGTCGAGAATGACACGCATTCCGTTGCGTTTCGTCAGTGGACGAAAGGAAACTGACGGAAACACGCGGTTTCAGGGTGACAGAAAACTGTTGCGCACTACCAGGCGCAGTAGAATTTCCATTAATTTTTATTATAAGCACACGAAACTTTTCAATGAAATTATGAATTTTAATTACATTTTGTATTAAACATGTAGCAATACACAAGAAGTTAATTATATATTTTAATGACATAAAATGACTAGTTTCATTTATAATAATTGTCTAATAAAGTTGACGCTAACTTATGAACATACATTTAACAAAGAAACATAAAGCAGGCTTTTCCTTGCTTTTTTATTAAAACTTTATAGTTCTAATTTTATTGATTCTTAATTTCAATTTTTTTATTTGCAAATAAATCTTGAGTGCTTTACAATATTAAAAGCGGATTAATTACAACTATTAAGAATTATATGCCTCGGATAGTAAAGTTTTAAGCGTAATGTGTTCATTAAGGCTTTATTTTGTTAAAAACAATCGCTATGCTTAAAAGTAAAGACTGATTCGGGCAATAATCAGTATCACAATTATATGTATTTAATTAAATATTAATTAATATAATTAATTAATATAGTATTTAATTTAATAAGTTATAGGCCATTATTTGCACGTAAGTTTAGTTTTTATTAATCTATTAATATAACAAAGTTTTGGCTGCTGTTACCCTTTTCAAGTTTTACATTAAAATTTAAAATTCGGTCAATAGCCTTAAATAAGTGTTTTCTTGGTGGAACCTTCGATATAAATATACCTTGAGTCATCTATGTCCCAATGTAAATATATCATTAATCAAAGGGGTGACTTTTCTGTATAAGAAGTCTGAAGAGAATCCATCCCTTCACAAGATACTGTCATTTACAAGAAACCGAACCTTTGTCAGCCTTTTTGTCGAGTTGAACAGCTAAAATTTTGCTATTCTAACTCTTATCTGTGAGCAAGTACAAGCCAGAGTGCAAACATCATTTCCTACAGTTGTGAAATTGGGGAACTTCTGGTTTGACCAGTTAATAAAAGTTATATGAAACAGGAAATTAACCAACATCTAACTCCTTAAGAAAATTGAATCCAATCCAACTTTTGGGAAACAAATTAATAGCTATATCAGTGTGAAATTGGACATTAACTCTTTATACAACCCTTTGTGAACGATATTATTGAATCTGTGTAACTATGGTGAACATTAACTTTTTCTATTAATTTTTCGTGGAAATTATGAGCACTATTAACCCTTTGTAGAAACCACAGTAAACAAAACTTATAGGGTTAATACTTTTCAAGACTTTCTGAATGTTAAAGACCACAGTAAACAAAACTTATAGGGTTAATACTTTTTAACACTTTTTGAATGTTAAAGACTATCATTTCTACTAGTGTGTGATTTACTCCTTTAAAAATTAAAATAATTTCTTGCTCTTAACAGAATGGACCAATTATTCGGGTGAATTATTAAGCCTTAATCTGAAGGACAAATTTCTTTTCTTCTCATTGTGTTGATATTGAATATCTACATTAATCATGCGTGACCAATGATTTATCATTTCTGATCCCTCAGTTCAAAGCATTTATTGTAAATGAATCAGGAACTAATAAATTAATTAAATTGAGAAGCCGCGTGCAACAACTCGATTGACACATGAACCGAAGTCCCCTGTTTGAGTAACTTGTTAACTGTTCAGGAAACTCGGCGCACGCGCCTAATCGAGTGCAGCTCCTCAATTGTATTTTATCCTCTTTTATTTGATTAATTTTGAAGTTAACTGATTATTTAATTTAAAAAAAGTGAAAGTGAATCTTAAACATAAATATTAAAAATTGTTAATTTTTAATTTAATTATGTGCAATTGATTCATTAAAAGAGTCCAATAATTCTAATATATTTCTAAAGAAATACTATTTCGTTTTTAATATAAAATTGGATTGAAATTACAAACTGAATTAAAAGCAAACAATATATGTAAACAAAGTATTGTTTCTATTTGAATTGGTATTCCTACCTTTGAAAACTTTCCCGTTCATTATTTCTAGAAATAAAATTTGCAATCAATCAAATTATTCATATTTTCTCATCCTTGTATGAAGGGTTCATTGTTGTTAAGCGCTTGGAAAATGAATATAACCATTTTCAACGTGAATCCTTAAAATGATCTTAGCTTTGTTGATAAAAGACAAAGAAAAAGTGTGTATGTGTGTCTTTAAAATGCACGTATGTTATACATATGTATTAAATAAATTTAATACCCTATTATTAAGAATTTAAAAAGATTTTGATAAGTGGTGGAAAAATAATTAAAAAGCATTTTGTAAATTATAGCTTTATTTATACCGCTTTTACACGATCATATTTTGCTACCTCGCACTCGCAATGTACGTTTTGTTTGTATGAATATATTTTTCGTGTTTTCTGATCCTGTCGTAATGTACTCTTCCCATGTCGAATTGCAGATTATATAACATATATCTTTTTGTCAGTTATCCGTTTTTTACAACATGCTTTAAAGTTATTATTAATTTAATCATTAATAATATTAGGCATAATTGTTACATACGTTACAATACATACATACAAGTGCCCGTCCACCGATTAGTGATTTTTGCTAATCTTTACTCCTCACTTAAAATTTCTTTTCAAATTCATTTCGGATTAATCAAGTTGTTTTTAAACCTAAGTCTTAAATTAACATTTTTTATTATTGCACTTTCATTTAAATTCACAAATAAGCTCCAAAAGTACACACCTTTAATTAACTGATCAACACGACCATAACTTTACATAAATTTTTATTCAAACATTGACATTTTTTGATCCAACTCTAAAAACAATTGAAACTTTAATAAATAATTTAAAACTATTATAAGAGTTTACAAGTTTTAAACATTGTATTAAAAATCATACCAACCAATTTCAAGGATAGTAATTGAGTAAAAATTATGCTAAAAAATATATTTCCACTGCGTTAATGAATTTGAAGCTTAAGATTCGAAATACTTGTTTTATTAGATTTTTCAACAAGTTCGTGCAGCAACACGGTGGCGCGGACTATTTGTGACTTTTTTCGGTTACTATTCCGCGAATAAGAATAGGTCCCTTTTTTATAATTCACACGGATAAGTAACTCTTACATACACTTCATTACAGAGTCAATAATATATATTTATTTATGTACAGAGGGCAGCTCGCCTATATAGTAGGTAACGTCGTGTGACATAGCTGAAGTACTAATACGGACACGAGTGCCATTGTTCGTCGACGTAATTGACGCACATTGATTTTTGATATGAACAACACAAGAAGCGAACAAATCACAATTATCTTTATGATCATTATGATAACGATAATTCTTTTATCAATATTCTTACGCTTCTGATCTTTTAGCTTTTGCATATTTTTAAGCATACATGTACAGTAACATCAAGAATCTTAATATCATGAATAAACAATTTACAATGTATAAAGTAAAATAATTTTCGGTTAATAACTTCGAAATAAACAGAAATTATATTGATTCGTGTTTAATTATCTATACAGAAAGTATACTGATTTGTCAAATTGTTTACTTATCTATAAAAAAGTACACTGATTCGTTTAAAATGTTTAATTCTCTAAATACGGGTCATTTCAAATTGTATCGAGTGCAATTGAACTCTTGCAAATAACATATACATAGAGGTAACTAGGTAAGCAACTAATAATATTAACTAATAGGTACAAATCCTAGTTACGTCTATATATAAATTAATATAAATTAAATATAATATAAATTAATGTTCTCCTCTATGCAATACATCGTGTATAAAATAAATTTTATTCACAATGTTTACTCAACACGGCTATACTCTACATTTCTTAAAATTTTGAATGTATAATTTGTAACCGTTAAATTCTATTGATGAACTTGAACAACTTATCTAATTAATTTACTTAGCGCTTAAATTGAAAATATTGCATGCGTTCATACAAACTTTACATGTGTATGGAAATACCATGCATACTTAGGTATGTTTCACAAGTATGTACAGTCTATGCATACATATGTAACCCATGTATGACGTAATCCATGTATACATGAGTTATGTATACATTTATTTTTATGTATACATTTATTCTTATGTATACATTTATTCATATGCATACATGTAAAATAATGAAATGAATGTAATCATTTACCACTTAAAATAATGCAATTTACAGAGTTACTACGAAACTTTTACAAGTGATTGTCACAAAAAGTGGCATATTAATCATTGGCGAATCGAAAAGTCAAGGGAACCGAAAGTTTTACAGTAAATGTGTATTTTAACAATTCTGAACATTAACCATAATGACATGAAATTTATCATCATGTTCCATTTCTATTTGAAACAGTTAAGCTTAACAGGAAACGAGTTTAGAGTCGGTTTTAAAAATTGACTACTAAACCGCATGATTTTTTACGATGATATTTGATATAAGGTGTACCTGCTCGGACGAACATAGAACCGCCTTTATTCAAATAAGTTTTAATAATAATCAGTCACCATAATAATCTTAGTGTCGTCTTAGGATTGTTGACAATAATTCGTACAATAATATGATTTTTAATTATTCATATAATCATAAGAATATTTGTTTCGTTTCGTGATAGTTTGGCTATACAACAATCGCTTCAAATTCTTTTACATGAGTTGGTTTTGATATCGAAAATCTTGAAAGCTGTTGAAGACTTCGAAACATTAATTTTTCTTTGGATTTTTAAGTATAGTATGTTCGCACGAGGCAGGGATACACCTATCAGTTTGGCATTTAACTCAGAACACAACCACCCATTTAGCTGTGCTGAAGATATTTTTAATTACACTTTCGCTCGTTTTTAAGTAAATCATACGGACATTCTAACTTGAAAAAAAAGTTTAGATACAAGAATGAATAGTAAAAACGATGATCCCTCTAGAAGGAAGCAATTCTTTGCAATATCATCAAATACTCTTGATACGTAAAAAATATTTCAAAATGGAATAAAATAGTGAACTTTAGTTTCAAATAAACGAAAACTTTCTACAAATCAAATCTTTCTCTAGACTGACATTCACGCTCAAATATTCATTTCTTGGTGTCTGATTTGGGATTAGAAACATTTGCTGTCCTAGAGAGTGGTTTATATAATATACGAAGGGTGAGAGAAGACTTGACATCACACTTTCTTTTTTTAAACGTACGGAGACGAAAGGGCTCTTTTCGTCGTCCTGCTTATTACTTCAGCCGGCACATAATCCTATTTAACATCATTTCGACATCGTCGATTTCGGATGCCCGAGCTTTTATGTGGCTACCGACTTATGGGTAGTTGTGCATGTCAAGGTCGTGTCGCGTTTTAAAACTCGGGAAGATTCAAAGAGAGGCGCTTCGCGACGACCAATGAATCAGATCGCTGTGGTTAAACTGATCGACTTGTTCGCCCGCGAACTTAAGGGGTTGGCATCCATTTGACCAAATTGTCGGTCCAGCTCGGGCAGCCGTCTTAAAGTCGTCGCATCAGCACGAAAATAAATATGAAGAACGAATGAACGACGAAGAAGGTGAACTAGCTACACCCGGCATCATTAGCACGCCAAATGAAAGCGTGCTTCGTACTTTAGCAGTTACAATTGGTGTCCTTGGGGTTAACCGGCTGATCCGTAAGTCGCTGACCCTTTGCTGGCCCTGCTCCACCTGACATCAGAGTTGGATCGTTGTCCAGCGATTCACTCATCTTGTCACATATTATGTCCACCAATTGCTCGAATACCGCCTGAAACAATTTTTTGGTTTCATTTTCTTGTAGTTAAGAATATGTTTTACAAGTTATTTTTAAAAGTCTCATAAATCTTTTGATTTATGAGTTTAGTTTAACAGTTTTTATAAAACTGTTTTCTAAAAACAGTTAATAGTAAATCTTATAAACGGTTTTTAGAAAATCACAACGGTTCAGAACGTTAAAGATTGGGTTTTATTACTACTTTAACAATCTTTGTGCTGACACTAGCCGGGAGCCATGTAGTGCCTAAACTTTCAATAACTTTGCCAAGTTTTCACCAAGTTGCTGAACTCGCAGCAAGCTTGTCAGAAGTTTAGAAACTTGACGAAAAGTTGCTAGTTTAATGAAAATTTTGATACTACGTAGAGGGATAAGTATAGGGTAAAGTAAACGGTAATATAAAAGTAAAAGTTAGGCATATCAAGAGTAAAAGATACTATGTAAGGGTTAGGTAAAAAAGGAAAATGGAAAGTAAGAAGAACAGTTAATAGAGAAGTAGGATTTCAAAAGAATGACGAGTAGATGAAGGTAGAAGAAATTTGAAGATGTTAAATGAACCCTCTAAATCTGAATCAGTAGTTTTTTACTCTTAAAGAGTGCAAATTCGTTTACCCATTGAAATAGAAATTTGACTACTAATTAGTAGAAAACTACTAATTAATAGTCAAATTTGAATTAATTAATTCTATTAATTTCTTACTATCTCAATGGGTAAACGAATCCGCACTCTTTCAGATGTAGAGAGACTATGAAGATGAATTCAAATGTTTTAGATCGTAAAAAGATAATGCATGTTAATGCGAAGTTTTAAGAAAGTTTTTATGATCCCATAAAGTTCGAATATCGATCATGTTAAGAAAATGTGGAGAATAATTAAAATCAGTTGGAAGTTGTTACTAAAGTTACTGCAATTGGGAAAGTTGTTACTGAAGAGTTTCCTCTGTTATTGAACTTAATAATCATAGGTGTGAAATAGAAGTAGTACAAGAGAGTTAGGGTTAAAGTTGTGGTAGGAAACAAGAGTGTTGCCCATTCTGTGATGTTAGCCGAAAAGAAAATTAGGTCTTGTGTTCAGGAAGTAATTGTTTTCAGAAAGGTCATGCTTTAAGAATTTTTTTTTTTATTTAGTAATAGACATGTTCAGTAAATTTTCATTCCTGATCCTTTAGTTCAAGATCTTCTGCTTTGCAAATAAATAAAGAGATTAACTTGATTAACTTGATTATAATTACGTTCGATTTTTTCATAATAACACTAAAAAGGATATAAAAAAAAGCTCACTAAGGACTTAAAAAAATAGGTCACTAAGGACATAACACTAAAAAGAAATCTAAAAATGATTGTACGAACCTTAACATTAACATTTTCTTTTGCGGAAGTTTCGAAAAATTGTACTCCCAATTGTTCCGCAAGCTGTTTACCCCTTTCAAAGCTGATGACTCTTTCGTCCTCCATATCGCACTTGTTGCCTACTAATATCACTTGGGCGTTACCCCACGAATAAGTTTTTATTTGCGTTAACCAGTCTTGTACTGAGTTAAACGAATCCTCGTTTGTTATATCATACATAAGGATGAATCCCATCGCACCTCTATAGTAGGCCGTTGTTATAGTTCTGTATCTTTCCTGACCCGCCGTATCCTAAAAATCATCAAATTATGTTAAAATTGATCAAAATAATATTGATTGGTTCATTAGTGTTAAAAATAAAGTTCAATTCTATATTTTTAAAAAATGCTCCTAACTTGAAAGGAAGGCTTTTCTGTTTATCATTAAAGTGCGTTTATGAAACAAAAAATAGCTTGCATTGAAGAACAATTTGTAAGCATTACAAAGCCTTTATTTGCAGTGTTTGCTGTAGTTTGTAATAAGAGAAGAGAAAAAGTCATAAATTGTTTCCAAGTGAGGTTTTCTAGAGTTGCATTAAAAATAGGAAATAATAAGCGTAATTGGCTTGTTCGATCGTGGTATTCAGAAAATATGAGATGAGAGTCAGGTGGGTTTTTCATGTCATATTTAATGACTGAGTAATTCATACTGACCCAGATTTGAAGCTTAACCCTTTTGTCATTCCTGAAGACAGTTTTCACTTTAAAGTCAATTCCAACCGTGGACACGAAGGCCGAGGTAAATGAGTCGTCTGCATAACGAAAGAGAAAAGACGTCTTACCAACCGAAGAGTTACCGATTATCAGTAATTTGAACATATAATCAAAATTTTGGTCCGACGCGTCCTTCTGCCATTTTGGATCTTGCCCCGCCATCTGCAATTTAATAATAAATTAATTCACGTACAATAATATTATTATATTATTATTAATAAGTTGTAATTATTAATAAGTTGTATACAAATCAAGAATCTATCTTATTATTTATCTATCTTTCTATTAATCTATATGATGAAAAAATGTATCAAAGGTATTATTATTCTTTCTACTTTGAAGTACTTTTTGAAACCATATAATTATCATCTTGATTATAATTTAAACATATTTAAATTTACGAAAATTAATACTTTTTCTAATGTTATTCAACCTTTATGGTAATTCTAAAATGTCTTATAGTAAAAACAATGAGGAATTAATTCTAGGATGGGGATTCAGTGAATGCAAATATTTATTGTAATCAATCATATTTATTTATTCATGTATTCACTGTAAATAGAAAGAAGCCACATTTAGAATATCCCAAGTGACGTCAGGAGAAAAGGTGTTCAATAAGTGATGAAAATGTAATCGCTTTAACAAGCACGTCTAAATCCCTCATTTAATTATAAATTTTTCCAATTTAATAGTTATTGATTTTTACTTATTGCAGAAATTCAATTTTTATCGTATCTTCTGCATTAAAAGCGCGTTTTTATTTCCCTCTCAAATATGAATCAATTCAAATTTAATTGAGCCTCATAATGCACTAGTGCTTCTGTACTACTTTAAACATTTATTTTATTCAAACTTTTCTCTTATTCGAGCATTTAATGTCGCTGAAAATATTTTTAATGTTGTTTAACCGAGACTATAAGGAAAATTTTTTAAAGCTAAACATTTTAATGTTACACAAATACCAATTGTTTCACTTTTAAGGAAAATGTTTTCCTCTAAAAAAATATGCAATATATCTACAAGGCCTGAAGCATTCTTCTCAAATTTCACATTTTCCATTTTAACAAAACGAAAAATTCTCTCAGTGACTCGATTTCTCTAAAATGGAACACAGAGTATTAGGAAAAAGTAGAAAATAACTTTTGTTTACCATTACAACGAAAATTATTTTCATTTAAAAGGCAAACATAAACGATATAAAATGTGACGCGCCCTGAGGAAAGAGCATTAGAAAGAAAAAAATTATGTTTGATGATATTTTTAACTTAATTATTAGATCTTTATTTTGTATTACCTGCTATCAAAAACAGTTTTCTTTGAGAGTGCCCAAACCAACGTTCAAGAAAAATGTGTTTTGATTGTAAAGAATCAAAAAAGAAGTTTTAATCACGCTAAAACTATCGTCAAACATAACCTACAATTTTTTCCTCCTAAGATCCCTTTCTTCAGAAAGAAACGAAATTGAAAATTGCAAATTGCAAATGGAAATACAGAAACTTTTGGTTTAAATTTATAGAATACGTTTTTACAATATTACATAAATAATAGTGTCATGTTGTAGAAAATTTTCAATACCGGGGGATAATTTGGTGAGGTAATTTGCACTATTGACATCAAACGAGACATCCGTGATCGAAGCTCAAAAGCTGAGTCTTTCACCCCTGAATCACTTGTCTGTTTGGACATGATAGTAGTGAATCACTTTCTGATTTGTAAAGTAAAAGTTGATTTGATAAAACAACTTGTTGAGAAGATACTTTAAAGACAAAGTGTTTTAATTAATAAATTGCTGAACAACTCGAACTGAGTCTTGTATCGTGTACCGCAGCATTATATGCCACGGTCAATGCTAGGAAGGCGTTGTTATACGACGTGGCGATAATATGTAGCCAAGCTTGTTTCTTCGCTAGTAGAATCCTTGAACATTTTGGAGCTGATAAAGCAAACGCATTTATATATCGTCAAAGCCGTATCTACATTTAACAGTGCCACTTCTAACTAGCAGACTTTCAACTTTCAAACTACAACAAGCTTCTCTACTCTTTTTAAAAATCCTTTTTTTAATTTTTGAAACAATTTTTGTTAAACTCAAAAACATATTTTGCTGTAACAGCGAACAATTTCACTGAAATATCTAAAGTTTCAACTATTAGAGAGAAAAATTTATTTTTGGGAAACATTTTGGATGTTCTAGATAAATTTTAATTTGCGTGCAATTTTTGGAAACTACCTCATCATTTAGGGATGGAAATCTTTGTTAACAAAAAAATCTTTGTCAATTACATGACAATTCATAAAAACGGATAAAAAATAGAACAAAAAATCTGAATAAAATTTTAAAAAGTTTTTTGACAATTCTTACGAAAGAATTTTTCTTAAAATGAGTGCGTTTTGAATACTAGTTCGTTATTGTAGAAAAGGGGTATAATGTTCTTAAAACAAAGAAAAAAAGTAGGACATTTGCTCTTTGAACAAAACCGTTTAATTTACACGTTTAGCATTCAGGTCAAATTCTCTCTTGAGTTTTTAAGCAGACGTGTATTTCGAAAATAGAAAAAAAAGGCAAAAATAAAATCTGCGAATATATTGCTTAAACTTTATGGTGTTTATTGAATTCAAATAATTTCATAAGCTTCATTTAATCGTAAACTGAGTCCTTTTGATAAAACCGATCTTATCATATTCTGGAAAATATAAATCTACATTATTTACATTTTATGAGAGAAGTGCAGGAACATTGTTTCTGTTATTTGAACTATAAAAATTGATTTTTCGTCGTATTTAACTGAAAATAGAAACGACTACTGATGGAGCGTAAACATTGTGCAAAAGGTCCGCAAGCTATCTCTGTTAAAACGTCAATAACTATCATGAATTTGGTCCAACTTTGACATTGAACACAAAAAGCTTTACAATAGAGAACAATTTTCAAACATTTTGTACAAATAAATTTTACAAGCTCTGTACTTGTTTTACACTCGAAACATTTTCAAGTACTCTAAACAAATAATATGCATCGTTATAAAAAAAATAATCTGTATTTTTTGTGTTATTTAATTTGGAATTTTTTTCGATGGTACACATAAATATGCAACCCTATCGTACTCTCTTTACTCTCTGCTTCATTTCCGGTTCTTGAATCAATAAAGTTCTTTTACAAGTTTGTCAGCGAATCAAGTTTTAGTGAATTCGAGAATATTTTCAAGCACTTCCTCGACATTTTACAGAAGTTTATTTTAACGATGCTTGAAAATTGTTGGCATTTTTCAAGGACCGAAAACAAATAAGCTTTTAGGAGCTAAATCCTGAATTCTTTGGATGATTTGATTTCAAAGAAGTACATAACAAGTAGTATGAAGTAAGAAAGTAAATAACAAACAATCTAAAAGAAATCATAAAAATTGAAAACGGAAAATAAAGACCAAAAATTAAGAATGTAGAAAGTAGAGGGAATTAGAAATAGAGAATGTAAAGGATAAAAAATAGAAAATGTTTGAGGAAGCAATAATATAGTATTCTATAAAAATTAGAGGTATAAAGAAAATGGCAAATAAGGAAATGAAATAAGAGATTAAAAGTTTTCTATTTATGTTGGACTAAATATATTAACTTCACATGTATAATTAAAGTAATGTTTCCATGTGAACAGTATTGTAGGAGACAAAACGTCCATCTGTCCTTTTTTTATAAATGTCATTTATAAATGTCAGCATACGAATACAAATGCCAGCACACGTATTCGATTGCAAGAATTGTCAAAGAATAGAAACATATGCATTTTCATTTAAAGAAACGTGACTGTGAGAAATGCAAGAACTCCCTTATCTGAGTCTGGTGGAAATTTAAGTAAATATCAGCAAAGCAAACAAGTATAAATAAAACAATTAACCCACACAACACCGAATATTTTCTGAATATTGGCAACCTTTCCTGAATATTGTCTATCTTACAGCAAGCTTTCTGCAAGATCTGAAAGCTTGAGAAAAGGTTGCCAATATTCAGAAAATATCTGGTGCTGTGAGGGAACAAAAAGAATCCATCAATAAAATAATGATAATCCATTTAATAAAAAAAGGGCAGTGACTGTTAATGACAACCGAAATAGAATTTGTGATTCAAACATTATGTGTATAATCTATTTAATAATTAATCTATTTGACAAATAATCCATTTAATAATTAATCGATTTAATAATTGACGAGTAAGCGAACAAAATTTGTTAAATCCACTTTTTGAAGAAATTGAATTAATGATGGTTTAATAACATATGTTTCTCAAGAAATATAATTCCCCCCTAGTTTAGGGGAACAAATTCTAACCTATAACAATTTTGGTGTAAGGACATTAAAATTCTTAAAATTATTGAATTAGGTAATGAGAATTGAAAAAATGCTCACAATTTACAAAAGAAAAGAATATTTCAAATTCCCAATTAATCTATATTTTAATACTCAATTTCTGCAATTTCGAATGTATTTAATTGTTAATCTTATTCAAAATAAATTCTATTTACTGAAAACTTAAAACTTTCATTCATTTAAAAGTCAAAATTTTGTTTGTTATCTGAAAGTTTAAAGTACAATTAATTCTAATTAATTAATAATTAAGAAACTTCTTTGTTTACTTAAAGGTGAAAACCTCTTTTATGTATTTGAAAATCAAAACTATTGTTGTCTTTAAAAATCAAAATTTTTATTTTCAATAGTTAGATAAAACAATTAGCTTGGGGGACACAGTTGACTTGTTTGGGAGAGAAAAATGATTTTGTTTGTAAAAAATGATTTTTCATCTGAAACAATTTCCGCTACCCTTCACTAATATTAAAGTACTTTTCCGAACATAGTGACGTACTGAGATTATCGATTGCTGCTACAAAACTGTGCGTGGATATTGCTCTGAAAATAATTGGATTACGACTCGTATAAAAGTGAAAAAGAACTTTTTGATGTGAAAGAATTTTTATTCATTCCACTTTTCTCCCTTTTTGGTATTTTATCATTCAATCATAGTTTTACAATGACCGGAATAGTTTATGCTAAGAAAATATATGCATGTAGCGCACAAAACTACCTTTAAGTCAAATAAGTACTTAGAACTTAATACATATTCAATGGACTTTTCGAAAAAGAACTTCTAACATTCCTCTTTTTTTAGCAACTTGAATGATTACATTTGAAAGTTTTGTTTCAATTTTTCGTTTTAAAATTAAATAATTATTTACCTTTTTGTTATAATTTATTTCTATTTATTATAATTTGTGTTTATAGTCATAAGTGGTAACAAATTGAAATAAACCATAAGAAACAAAATTGAAAATTATAGATATTTTAAAAACAAATAAGCATTTGAAATTAAAACAAAAATAAAGTAAAATTAAAAATTAAAATGAACTGAAAAAGTTGAAATTAATTTGGTTTCATTGCATTATTTAGTATTTATTTGTTATTTATTTTAAAAGGAAATGAAGAAAATATTAAGAGGGGTGGACAAAAGTGAGTAAAAAATAAGGATACAGTGAAAAGGTGGTAATAAAATAAGAATAATAAAAGTGAATAAAAGAGTGAATACAATAAAAGGTATCAATAAAATAAATAAATGAAAGTGAATAAAAATGAGAATACAATGTAAAAGTAGCAGTAAAATGAACTAATGCGAATTTACGATATTAAAATGAATTAGTAATTAAAAATATTCTCTATTATATTAAAACATGTAAATAATGAATAAGATATTATTAGCATTATTTAATTAGTAATAAAATGGTATTGTTAAAGAATAGCATTGAAAAGATTTGCAATCGATTTCTGCTTGTGTTATAAAAGTTCTATTTTGGGTTTCCAGAATTATAAGAGGGCAGCACTAGATTTTATCTCTACTATCACTGAAAAACAAACGAAAGGGAAAGGCACCATGTCGTTAAAATGATACTATTCCACATTCTTTTTTTTTATTTTATAAACTTTAAAATAAAAATAATTACAAAAAACTTCAGAAATATCAATGACCAAGTTAATTTAACATTTTATAACCAGCAATTAAAAACGTTAAATATTTTTAAAAAATAAATATTAAAATTCAATATTTAATATTGAAATATTGAAAAATATGTTTTAAGTGCAAAAATTATAAATTTAAGACGAAGAAAATAGAGCATATTCTTTACGAAATATCAAACAATGAAAATCCTATTTCAAGGAATAGTTGAAAGACATAAAATAGAACACATTTATAAACAGTAAATTAACTTTGAAATACTTTGAGGAAAGTAATTCTAAAAAAAATGCATACAATAGATGGCTTGACTATAAATACTAACACTGAGAACGAAACATGTACTTGAGCTTTTTTTATATTGAAGAGAGTTCTTTATTGATTAACTTCTGGGTATTAAAAATAAGAAGAAATAAAAATAAAAAATTTCAAGAGTATTAGATTCTCTCACAGAGATTAAGTGCTCTCTTTTTATTTTCCAAGAGAAATATATTTTCCGATAAAAAGCAATAAAAATTTCCTACCATAAATATATGCACTTTGTACTATGAACCAGTTTTATTCACATTTCTATGTTTATATTGAGATAAAGTTTTCTTGCTAAAAGTTGTTCCTTTTCAAGAAACACGTCTTTTTCAATAAATTTGGTTACTGTGGTATTTTAAAGTAGGTTATTTGTTGTTACTGTTTTTATTGCTGCTCTTCTCTTTATTTTTTACTATTATTATCAATAGTGTTGTTTTGCAATTACTCTATTATTGTTGTTATTATTCATTATATTTTAATTTAGTTGTTATTATTCTGTTATTTTTCTTTCTATTGTAATTATTATTATTGTAATTATTATTATTGTTGTTATTATTAGTACTGTTCTTGTTTTTGCTGCTTCTGCTATTTCTGATGTTGTTTCTGTTTTGTTGATGATTCTTTTTACTGTTGTTGTTTTTATTGTAGAAGTAATAATAATACTTGTCGCTGTTATTGTTATTGTTTCTTCTGTTATTTGTGTTATTATTGTTGCTACTGTTCTTGTTATTGTTTCTGTATTTCCATTGCTGTTGTTTTTATTGCTGTTGTTGTTACTATTATTTTGGTTTCTGTTATTATTCTGGTTATTTCTATTATTTTTTATTTTGTTATAGTTGTTTGTCGTTAATATTATTAGTAGTATCATTATTTATAGAGTACTTAGATTCACGAATACAAAATAATGAAAAATAACTGACCAAAAAAAGAATTCAATTCAAAGAACAGGCAAATCTAAGATTAACTTTTGCAAGTATGAGTAAATCGCGTTTTAACGATTATACGGGCAAGTATTTTTGAACACATGACAGGTGAAAAGATACTATTGCTTTTTCAGTAAACTGTAAACAACAAATGAAAATAATAATAAAATACTATTTTATA
Organism: Ganaspis sp. Gsp50; assembly: GCA_011057455.1. Lineage (NCBI taxonomy): Eukaryota > Metazoa > Arthropoda > Insecta > Hymenoptera > Figitidae > Ganaspis > Ganaspis sp. Gsp50. Next base: position 26,540 of record WNHD01000235.1, on the reverse strand, counting down.
TAATAAATAAAGTACTACTTTGTATATTAAAAAAAATTATTTTATATAATATTAAATGAAATATTTAAATTAACAAATTCTAAAAAATGTATATTGTTAAAATCAATTAATAACTTTTTTGTAAATTGAACATAAAATGACTTGTTCCATATTCCAAATTTATTCAACTGCAACCTAATTATCTGAATTTCAAGTTTAATTTCTGAGACACTGAATCATATATTGTCTATGCTGCACTCTTCAACTTGGTAAATATGCATTTTCCACAAGATCGATTTCATCTCTTATACATCCCTCACCTTTTCACGACATCCCAGTATCTAATGTCATCAAAAAGTAAAATTTTACATTCTCCATTTCACGTCACCAAGGAATAAAATTTAAAATTAATCATTTCACATCATAAAATGAAATTTTACATCAATATAACCAAATGCTTGGAAAAACCACCCTACAATAAAAATTCTTTTTTAGATCATTTTCTTGGATTAGAACTCTTTATCATTCATCTGATTTTTTGAAAAAAGTTGGTATTTTCGCAAAAACTATATAAATAACAAAGAGTTCCATAAAAACTGTAT